>PVIA01007523.1:0-47735 GCA_004024845.1 Tonatia bakeri
GCTTACCATCCAGAACAAACCCTCACTTCCTTAGACCCTCCCTACATCACCCAGTCAACGCCTAAATCCCATAACAGTTTCTTTCTAACGTGCTCCTACAGAGGCACCCGTGGCCCTCCATGTTTTGCATTCTCCCTCATTGCAATGTAAAAGAATGTCCCTGTGTCCTCTCTTAGCTCCCAGAGAAACCTGCTCCAAAGATTTAAAGGCGGGTGATTTCAGAAGGAAGAGAAGACGGGAGCCTGGGAAATATCTGTGCTTGAGAAGGGAGCACAGAGAAACAGAGCAGCAAGGGGCCTTCCTATGGTAGGCAGGAAAGAGCCTGAGTTTCTGACTCGGGATTTGGTTTCTGTTCTGCTGCTACGTGATCTTACATAAGTTACTTAGCCTAAGGAAGCTTCTATTTCCTGATCTATGAAGTGGGAATAACCATATCTACCTTTGAATATTGTTTATGGGAGGAAAAATGAAGTAAAATGCATATAGCACCCCTACCACTACTTAACAGGTTATCTCCCCACATCTCCTCCTGTTGAGAGTTGCCAGATTTAACAAATAAAAATACAGAATAACCCAGTGTCTTGTATTTTATCTGGAAATTCTACCCCTATGCTTTCTCTGTTGAACCATACCTGTATACAGGGTGGGGCAAAAGTAGGTTGATAGGGAGTATGTGAAACATAATTTATTCTTTATTATTATTTATTAATTATAGTATATTTCCATATAAATCACTGTAAACTTACTTTTGCCACACCCTCTATAGGTGCCAAAGCACATCAGCTGTGCTATAAAATAAAACCAGAGCCCTGGCCAAGTGGCTTAGTTAGTTGGAGCATCATCCTGTGCACCAAGAGGTTGCAGGTTTGATCTCCAGTCAAGGAACATACCTAGGGTGAGGGCTTGATCCCCAGCCAGGGCACATACAGGATACAACGGATCAATGATCTCTCTCTCTGTCTCTCCCTCTCTCTTTCCCCTTTCTCTCTCCCTCCCTCCCTTCTTCTCTCTCTAAAATCAATAAATATATCCTTGGGTGAGAATTTAAAAAAAACTAGAACTGTCTAGTGAAAAATCATGCAGATTTAGTCCTCATTGAAACTTAATTGCAAAATAAAGAAAATTAGAGTAATTATTATACCAAAACACATGTTGAATATTAAGGAAAGTAGAAATTACATTACCATGCAGAACGATTATTGAAACAGAAAGGAAAGACTACTAAATAAGGTCCATGAATCCCAAGTATGGCTGTAAGATTGTTCTTATACTCTTTTTTGAATAACAGTGTATAAATTTTTACAAGTGAGAAGGTAACAATATGTTTTCAATATGCAATTCAATATGTTTTCATTTATGTTTTCAAGGAGAAAATTGTTCCACAAGATCAGATAAACAGACATTTGACAAGGCCACCCCCAGATTACAAAGACCAAAGAAGAAATGTGGGTAACATGCAACCAACTGCTCAGTATTCTGGTAAGTGTTCTAAAAAATTTATAGAAATTGTAACTGTGGAAAGAGGAAAACTGTTCAGTTTTTGATATTTCCTCTCTTCCCCATCTCATTTTCAATTGTAACATCTCTCAGACTCTTTTACTACCTCCCATATAACCTTCAGATCAAGACCAAACTTGAATACTTTTTGTTTTCATATCATTTCTTGCTTAATCTTGTCCCATATTCACGTATTTCACTGCTCTCCATACTACCTCTGAGAGTTCAAAAAAGTCTTCAATATTTTCTAACTACTAGATTCAACCATTCTCCTCCTAATGACATGTCTTGACACATATAAGGTAAGTAGATATTTCTCTCTGAGTCATATCTGTAACTTGCTCAAAGCCCAAACTTTTTGTCTCCACCTTTGGACTCATGTCCCCATTACAGATAGTCCTGCCACCAAGAAATAACTAAAGAGCAGTTAAGCCCTGGATGCTGTGGCTCAGTTGGTTGGAGCATTGTCCCATGAAAAAAAAGGTTGTGGATTCAATCCCTGGTCAGGACACATACCTAGGTTGTAGTCAGGGTACAAATGGGAGGCAACCAATCAATGTTTTTCACATGGATATTTCTCTCTCTTCCTTTTTCCCTCTCTAAAAATAATAATAAAAAAAGTTTGTTAAGTCTTTATGGAATCTCCTAAAAATACCGAAGATGATTACATTTCAGATACAGAGCAAAACTTCTTAATAGAGCTCTCTATACAACAAAGCACCACCCCTGCAACCTCTCCTTTCATTCTCTGAACTCCAGAAGACTTCTCCCAAACAGAACCTTCTCTTATTCGCCATCTAGTCAAGACCCCTCTGACCAGAACTCACTGCACTTTCACATGTAAATTAAGCTTGTGCTGGAATTTCCCAAGTTCTCTCTGCGTTACCTGTTACCTTCATCTGTTCAGGAAGCCATGAAGAAGATTGTCTGGAGACAGAGGAGCTGTGAACACTCCTGTTTGTTAATTTTTCTGGTCCTGTTATAAATATATTGTTCTGATTTGTGTCAGTTTTTTCAAATGCACTAGATTGCCTCTCTCCACTAAAATTAGGAATGGGATATATGTATGCTGCTCCCTAAGATTACTTTGCCTTGGGGAAAAAACAGAGTTCTCTAGATGTTTCTGCCTTCAAGGAGGTTGAAAGAGAAGATGGGGTTTATTTGGAACATGGTTTCTAATACATGGCCTATCAGGGGCTTTATGGGAAGCTACCTGTGAAATGGTATACAGAATTCAAGGTGGGTGTTTGGACTTTTCTTTCCCTTTCATATAAAAGAATCCCAAAGGATAGTAGTCTAAGACTAGTTTGGTGGCTCTACCATGTTATCAGGGATCCCGCTTCTTTTATCTTTCTGCCCCACCATCATTAGCATGTACCTTCTATTCTAAGGGTTGCTGTGTCCACCATACCTGCAGGCTTCACATCCATATTCCAGATAGAAAGCTGGAAGAAGGAAAAAAATAACATGACCTCCAAAATGAATCAGATTCCCTTTATTTAAAAAAAACAAAACTTTTAAAAGTAACATTGGTTAATAACATTACATACATTTTAGATGTCCAACAGTATTTGATATCTGTATACTTTATCATGTGCTCACCACCAAAAGTCGAGTTTCCTTCCATTACCATGTAGTTGACCCCCTTGACCCAGTTCACTCGACCCCCCGCCAATTCTCCCTCTGGTAACCACCAATCTGTTATCTTTATCTGTGAGTTTGTTTTTATTTCCTTAGTACATGTTACTTTCTGGTGTTATATTCTACATATGAGTAAAAGCATATGGTTTTTGTCCTTTTCCATCAACTTATTTCACTTAGATCCATTCATCTTGTGACAAATGGCAATATTTCATCTTTATGTATGGCTAAGTAGTATTCCAGTGTATATATATACAGGGTGGGGCAAAAGTAGGTTTACAATTAAAAATATGTGAAACAGGGTTTATTCTTATATTATTTATTAATTATTGTATTATTTTCCATTTAAACAACTGAAAGCTACTTTTGCCAACCCCTGGATATATACCACACTTTCTCTATACATTCGTCCATCAATGGACAGGTAGGTTGCTTCTGCATCTTGACTGTTATAAATAATGCTGCAGTGAACATGAATCAAACTCCCTTTTAAAGATAGGTTTCCTGGACTCTCACCTAATAACTTCTATCTTTAGCCCGAATTTATTCATATGGATCCCTTCCGCCCCACCACCTCCCCACCTAATAAAGGTGTTCCAAAACCATGGAACACCTTAGGTGTTCCACCTAAACCATGTTCCAAATAAACCCCATCTTCTCCCCCCAACCATCAACAAGAAAGTTTGGAAAATGTGGTTTTTCAGCTGGAACCTTACTAGAAAATCAAGGCTCTGTTTCTAAGAAAGACAGGGAAGTTGGATATTTGGCAGACACCTAGAAGTCTCTGCCACAGTGAATATGGGCATTTTCCTAAGGGAGAGGTCCTCAGCATCCAACTGCTGACCCCCGAGTGGGCAAGAATCACTGCTCTAGAGTGTGGTACTTCCATGTCTTCTGAGAATGAAATAAGCAACAAACAGAACACCAACTCTTTTTATCATTTTTATCTTAACCTTAATACAATAATAATCATTTTGCCCAAATGTTAATATCAGAAGTGAGGTCTGAAAAGTACCTGGAACAATTTCTACCTTATAGTATGAGTTTCTAAATATTAATTATGAATAATATTTTGTGATCTTTATGGAAATTATCTATACTCTGGTTGTTTAAAAACACTGCTGTCCTCATAAACCTTCTCAGGGCATATTATTAAAATAGAGAGCAGCACCCAGAGGAAGTGATTTTCTCAACCTTTAAAATTTTTCCATAGCATTTTCATAATGTAAAGTCTATTCTCATGAAGCCTTCAGATACCAAGATGATGTTGCTTAACCTCATTAGCGATCTGTGGACTCTGAGTTATTGGTCGGGTATCTCCCACCAAACTCTGATCCCTCTTCATCAAACACTTTCTGCCCTACACAATTCATGGCCCCGTGCTAAGTCTGGAGATACAAAGAATACTGCTCCTGCCTTCAAGGGGCATGTCATCAAGTTGGAGACATATTTTAAAACACATAGCAAAGCCAGCAGCCTCTCATGTTGTGTACTATGCTAGTTATCCTCGAGCAGTAGGGGATGTCCTAGGGTTGCAATTACAGCTATGCTATCCTCATACTCTGCCATTCTAATATCTGGATGTGTGTCTAGTTCTCTGTTCCTCAGTATCTCTGATTCTCTGGAGGGAGAGTACTCTAAAAGAGTGTCTTTCTCCAACTTATATCTCTACTTCACTCTCTCATTCACTCATTCATTCATTCATTCATTAGATATCAGTTAAATACCTACTTTGCACCATCCACTAGACTTAGAGAATGTAAGAGTGGACAAAACAGGCAAAAATTCTTACCCTGTGGAACTTATCATCCAGCATGTACTTAAAAAACATCTTTCAACATCTCACTTTTGCTGCTCAAGATGTCTTCCAATGGTAACTTTAATCTCCCCAAGTCAGGAAGATTTCAATGTGTTAATTAATTGCTATCTGATGCGTGGAGCCTCTCTATTCAGCAGCTTATTATTGGAAGGCCCCATATCCTATCACTTATGGACAGGTATCAACATAGCTGGCAGGCCCTTTGAGGCTCCATGGATTTCCCAATACAAAGGCTAAGTGCTAAATGAAAACTTTAAAGAGTAAATGCTGCTGGAGAGAGGAGACTGGAATATCAGGGAAAGTTTAATGAAGCACTTTGGCCTGAACCTTAAAGAAAAGATAGAGCTTAGTGAGGCTCTATCCATGGTGTATGGATTACAATACAGTAGTAACTGTACCTGCTGGAGCAGAAGGCTTTCCATATGGAAATAGCCACTGAAGCACTGTTACATTGAATTCCAGGTGTTTAAAGAGATAGGAATTTACCCTTTGGAAACAGAAGCCACTTGGGGCAGCTTCTTGAATAGGGATGATTCAGATGAAGAATTGGTGATTTTCAAGGCCATACATTTATCCTTGATAAGCCATTGCAAAGTGCTAAAAAAAAAAGAAGAAGAAGAAGAGATAACCTACTGCTATAAACTAATATAATTGTCTTCTTTTTCTTAGGTGGCTCATCAACAGTGAGTTTAAACTCTAACCAGACTTTGGCAAACCCAGTCTCAACACACAGCATTTTAACTCCAAACTCCAGCCTCATGTCTACTTCCCATGGAACAAGAATGCCATCATTATCCACAGCAGTTCAGAATATAGGGATGTATGGAAACGTGCCTTGCAACCAACCTGGCACATACAGCATCTCTTCAGGAATGAATCAGTTGACCCAACAGAGGAACCCAAACCAACTGATAACAAATCAGAACAACCCTCTAATGCCACGGCCACCTAACTTAGGGCCAAGTAGTAACAATAACGTGGCCACTTTTGGAGCTGGACATGTTGGCAATTCACCACAACTGAGACCAAATTTAACCCATACTATGGCAAGCATGCCAGCACAGAGAACATCGAATGTAATGATCACATCCAACACAACAACACCCAACTGGGCCTCCCAAGAAGCAACAACCAAACAGCAGGAAGCCCTAAAGTCCACAGGAGTCCGCTTCCCCACAGGTACACCTGCAGCATATACTCCAAACCAGTCACTGCAACAAGCAGTGGGTAGCCAACAATTTTCCCAGAGGGCAGTGGCTCCTCCTAATCAGATAACACCAGCAGTGCAAATGAGACCCATAAACCAAATGGGCCAGACATTGAATGGACAAACCATAGGTCCACTTAGAAGTCTGAATCTCAGACCCAATCAGCTAAGCACACAGATTTTACCCAATCTGAACCAGTCAGGAACGGGGCTGAGTCAGTCAAGGACAGGCATAAGCCAGCCACCATCTCTGACACCTGGCAGTTTTCCTTCACCCAACCAAAGTTCAAGGGCTTTTCAAGGAACTGACCATGGCAATGACTTAGCTTTTGACTTTCTCAACCAACAGACTGATAACATGGGCCCTGCCCTAAACAGCGATGCTGATTTCATTGATTCTTTATTGAAGACAGAGCCTGGTAATGATGACTGGATGAAAGACATCAATCTTGATGAAATCTTGGGGAACAACTCCTAAAGGAGAAAAAGGAGACAATTCACCAACTCCAAGCACTAAAAGGCAGTATTTTTCAAGGACTCTGTAAAGGCTAACAGTTGACTTTTAGTAGGACTACCTGAAGGTACCGCGGCTTAAAAGTGGAAAGCAGAAAGTAACTGCAGGGATGAATGTTTTGGCCCAAAATGCTCATTTTAAATCTCAAACCTGAAAGTAAAACACTGGGATCACTTCTCCCTGTCTAAACTCCAGGACACAGTATCCAATTTATCCAAACAGAACTGTGATGTTGATGTGTAATTAGCTGTGTAAAATAGGCTCCCCAAGCTCCTCTTCTCCTTGAAAGAAAAGTAATACAACTTTTAGCTTGTTTAAACTCCATGTCATGCAGAGGTATTAGTTCCAATTAACAAGCAACAAATTCCTTAATTTGCTCTAATAGATATGTGTGGTTTCATCTTTCCACTTTATCTTTTCATTTAGTTTTCCCCAAACTCCCTAGATTGAAATGTTACAGGTTTGGAGTAACCAAACACCGTCTGAAGTAAAGAAAAGCTGGAGAAACTAGAAGACATCCAGTGAATTGTTGAATATCCTCCCCAGATTCACCGCTCACTTTTCCAGTTTTCCCACCTATCCTCTACTTCAGTAAGATGCTGTATTTAGTGATGAGACATGAATGCAGAGCTGTCCAACTCTATCTGGGCTTTCACAACCAATTTCCAAGTCTATTTCCAAGTCTTAGATGCAATCACAACTTGTCCAAGTCATACTGAAATATTACTGCACACATGTCTGGATCAGACTTCACTATTTAAAAAAGAAAGCACCCCATTAGACATTGCTGTCTAGGAGCTTTATTTGGCCACAAATAACATGGGGTATTGTGTATTATAATGGTCCCTGCTGGTTGGTTCCCAAGCTGAGTGAAATTGGGTCTGGTCCTCCCTGATTATTTTGATGACCAGAGACTGATTGGTAAGAAAAGAAAGTTTGGAGGTCAAAACTGAGGTTAGAAGGTATCATGTTTTGGTTGAAGACAAGAAGCAAAAGATCAGACCAGGGATGGTGGGTATGGGTAGGTACAAGTCTACTTCGTAGGCTTCGAAGGAAAGTGTAATTGAGAGAGAAAATGATCTGTCCTTATTTGGACATATTGTATCAGTAAACGCTACTTGGAGTGTGATCTGTTAGTAGTAGCAGCAGTCTATTCATTCTTCCGTCCCGGAAGTGATGAATCATTACCACGTGCTAGATGGACCCTTCGTATCCAAGTTTTCTCCCTCAGGGCTCAGCACTGTGTCAAAGAAAGAGTTGGTGAGTCATGTAACCTCAGTGCCCACATACAGATCAGCTGTGACATGGGGAAGCTGTGTGCTGATTTGAGATGGATGCGAAATATCACTATCATTTTCCTCATTACAGAGGAACACAGGTTAGCTTCAGCTTTTTAGTTACAGGTATATACACATGTTCAATTATTAAATGTAATTTAACTGAAGTCACTTAATAACTAAATCTTTAAGTATCTGTTCTTAAAAAAACACATTTTGACAGTTCTGAAGAACCCTCTCCTACTCTAAAATGTCTAGAAGCACTCTGTTTTACACAATACCAACATTAGTGGCCCAGAATCTTTTCTGTGCTAGGTTGTAAATATGAATAAATTACTGGTTTTGTAAACTTTTGTAAAGAATATTTTGGTAGAAATACTTAAAACATATTCTTTGGGTTATATTTATACTTATGTGAAATAAATATACTATCAAAAGGTTATATTTTATACAAAAAGTAAATTGTTACCTTTTGTATGCTAATATACAAAGTTTTGTATAATATGATGGTTTATTTTTAGCTCTACACTTAATCCATAGCTGGTCAAGTGGAAACTTTTAAAAACTATCAAGAAGCTTGTTAGACAAATTTATATTCTGAAACCTCAATAAGAAAGCATTCCAGGTTTCAATCCTTTTTTTTTAATTGTTCTGAATTACTTTTTTAAACCCATAGTTCTTGTGTCTTGTTTGATTATTCTGCTGTGCACATTGTATTGGTCCTTGTTGCATGTGGTCCTACTGTGTGTTTTCCCATTTTATAGAACAGTGTTTCTCCATGCAAAAATGTAAGGAAAAAGTATGTACATATAAACACTTTTATTTTATAGCTCCTCCATGTTACTGTATATATCTGCCAGCACTTCCCAGTTACACGCCCATGATTCAGCTTATTTTTACCCTAACATAAATAGTTTGTTTTGTAGTAGGTATCAAATTTAAGAGATAAAGCAATCAAAATGTTTGGATTTTCTTCTATCTTAATGTGAATTTTATAATTGATGTCTATTTATTCAGCTATTCATTAAAATACAGGATTCTTTGGAAAAAATGGTGTAGTCTATAGTTTCTGTTTGTTGGCAGCCTATTACCAAAGATGAGTTAATTTTCCTGAAAGCTGAGATAATGACAATTTGATAGACATATGTAGCCAAAACTTTACAATTTACAATGTAAAAGCTATTGGAATACGATCTCTCATTTACAGAAATACCAGGCTTCTTAATTGTTGGCATTATTTCTCATTCTGACAATATTGTAAAGGAGGTAGAAGTAATTTTTCTTTTTTAATTCAAAGACTAGAAGGCAGTTTAAGCAAATAATTCATTCTTGGCTTTGCGTTAAGCCCAGTGAAGATAAATAACTCTGCTCTAAATGAATGCACTAATATACTTGCATTACTATAACTGTAACGATAAGTGTAAAGATTTCAACTTGTGAAACAAGTATTTTGTATTGTGTGTAATTTTAAGTGTTAAGAAACAGTTTTTAAAAATTCAAAAGTGGTTATCTTGTGTGAAATCATAATCTCAAATGTTGTTGCTACATCACAGAAAGTTCTGAGAACTATTCATAGTGATGGGCAAATTTACTTTCTGGGAAGTTTCTAACACTAGTGAAATACTGACTTATCTCATTTTAATATTCTTTAGTTTATCAAAATATTCGTATTAAAATCCTATATACACCACACCTACTAAGAAATGGAGGAAAACTACCTAATTCTCTGGCATGATGGGCCTTTGTGTGGCCTCCTGTGTAGCGCCTAGTCAGACAGGCTGAGTGAACACTGGGCCAGGTCAACACAGCCTCACTGAGCATCATTACACAGTTCTTCCTGAGAGTTACAGAGGTTGAGGGAAAGATGGGACTTTGTAGGAGGCACAGGGAACATTCTAACCAAATTTTCTGACTCTGCTGATGAACTGTATTGCCAGGGTTCCACTGTTTCTTTCCCCACTGCAAAAAATATGTATGACATTATCCTTTTTATTAGCATTATTAATGGAGCAATAATAAAAATTGACATTTATATAGTTGCTGTCTAATGACTCTGAAAGTTGGATAGTAAACAAATAAAATCAACATCAATAAATACCTACTAATAAAGAGAAAGAAATATGTAATTCTAAAGTTATCTATGAACCTCATCTTGTACCCATGGAGGTAGACCTGAGAAAGGGGATGGGAAAGTAATAGTGCAAAAAAAGAGAGAACAGCTTAGTTCCCTCCTACTCTGTGGTTGCCAAAGGCAGTACAAATTCTTACATGCTTTCTCCACTATTTCCATTTTATATCTCAGTAAATGTGTGTCCTCCAAAAATAAGGATTTGGGGCTGAAATACCTCTACATTCCTTTCCTACTCTGCAGTTGATTTTTTTCTAAAGCTAAGTGAAAAATTAACCAAAAAGCATTCAGTGCCATCAGTTTTGAAATAAAGAAATCAGTGTTCACTTACCCTTTTGAAAAGTTTCACATTGGCAGTCAACTTTATTTTACAAAGCAGCCATCTCCATAAAAATTAAATTATATGAAAATGAGGTTTCTATAAATAGGCCAAAACTAGACTTAAACTGATGCAGACCCCAGCTTGTGGGGTCCTCAACATTGTAGATGGGGGAAAGACATTCACACGGATGACCAAGTCCCGTGGAGGAAAGGCAAGCAGCTTCACTCTCAAGAGGAGCCAAAAGCCGCGGCCTCCACCATGACAGACATTTATTTCTTTTTTTCTGCACATTACATGATGGTCTTCATTTACTGTGCACAGGTTCACTTTAGGTGGTTACCTTTTACAGAAAACAAAGGAGCCCATGCTGCTAATGACATCACAGAAGAAGGATATTTGCAAATGAAAAGGGAAAAGTAGTTGAGCCAGTTACACTCATCCTTGGAAGATTTAGCATGGATTTTAGGAAGTTACAGTAGGCACCTGCTGTCTCAATTCAAGATGAGGGAATTTTAGCAAAAGCAAGTCTCAAAGCAGCCTAGGTACATTGCAGGTCTGATTCCCCACGGGAGAACCTATCCATGGGCATGGGTCCTGTACATCTCCGAGTGGGAGCTGGGCCCAGGCCACGAAGAATGGACTCCTGTATTAAACAGAAAGGCAATGCTGATAATAGGTGCCCACTGACTTAATATAAATCAAGCTTTTGAAGAACAAAAGCTTGTATGTGACATTAAATAGTCATTTCCCTGTGAGATCATAGAATTTCATAAAGAAAATATTTGCTTACTTTCAGTAGTGTATTCCATTGGTTACACATTAATGAACTTTTGTGAGTTGTACCTGGTAATGTAGCCTCTTTTAAATATGCTTCTTAAATTCCTATAATAGACAAAGTACATGTAGTGCCCTAGTATCAACTTCATTGGCAACTATTATGTTGCCAAAACAATACATGCTGAGAATTAAGAAAACATATTGACCATAGGTTTTTGGTTTTTAATTTATTAATTTTTTAGAGAGAGAGAGGAAAGGGGGGTAGGGAGAGAGAGAGAAACATCAATTTGTTGTTCCACTTATTTATGCATTCATAGGTTGCTCCTTGTATATGCCCTGACAGGGGATCAAACCTGCTACCTTGACGCATAGGGACAGTGCTGTAACCAATGAGCTACCTGGCCAGGGGGCCATAGATATTTTAAAACCAAATGCTGTTGTCCCTGATCTGCGTGCAATAATATTAAAAGGGGGATTTTGTTTGTTTATATGTTATAAATAGTATTTTGAGTTTCCTTTTCACCAAATTTAAGTCATCTTTAGCCCCAAGATATGCATAAATATGCAGATACTTTTTATAATACTTTTCAGCAAAACGGAGGAAGAGAAACAATAATATATAAAAGATAGTATAAATATATAGAAGCTTTTTACAGGGTTCTTTCAGCAAAAGGAAGGAAAGGGGGAAGGGGAACAGAAGGAAAGAAGGAAAATATATCTCAAAATAAGCTTAGAGGAAGGAATTTACTTGTTAACATAGCTCACAAGTTTAGGAGCCAGCTCTGGGTTTTGCCACAGCTGAATCCAGCAGGTCAACAATATTATCAAGAATTGTTTTTTTTTCTGTCTCTCACCTTTGCTTCCCTGTGTCTTGACTGTATTCAGCCCAAACAATAGTGAAAGCTTCCCTTTCGAAAGTTACAACTTTGCATCTCACAGGCTTCAAGTAGGACTTGTGCCCATCCTGAACAATCATTTTTGCCAGGGAGGTACAGTGCTCCAATTGGCCAGGCTTGGGTTAACTGCCTGTCCCTAGAGGAAGGGCTAGAGTTAATGCCACCATACCATGTGGACTGAGTGGGAAAGAGGTGATTTCCCAAAGGAAAATTAAGTTACTATCATCAGAAAGAAAAGGAAGGAAAGAGGAAGGAGAGAGAGCGAGAGCGAGAGAGAGAGAGAGAAAGTTTCTCCAGAAAGGAAGGTAGAAAGGAAGATATCTATTGTCCTTTTCTGGCTTCTCTGTTTCCACACATACCTTTTTTCCTTATTTTCAATTTCAAAACCTCACTATAATCCAATCATACTCGCCTCTTCCCCTTAAGGAGGCAATCCAACTCTCATTTACTTATAATATCCACCTCCTATTCCAGCACTTCTAGGTGAGGTAAACTTTCTTCTGCCAGGTCAAGGTGACCCAGCAATCTAAACCCAAAGGGTATTTATTCATTCCTAAGTATCCAAGTGGAGAGAAAACAGGATAATAGTAACAAAGAATTCTTCTTGGAAGAGAAACTAACATATAAGTCATGTCCTTCTGAACAAGAATAAAGACTATTCTGCCTCTGAACATTCAAACCAATGATCTGGGGAGGAGCATTAAAAACTCTCTTTTCCTAGGATGCTTGCCAGCTTCACTGTACAATGGGAATAATCGCCCCTTCCCCAGGGAGTATATTATATTAGGTGTTGGGAAAAAGCCCAGGGAATCAGACTTCTCTCAGGTCCCAAACATTATCTCCTGCTATGATTCCCATCTGTTTGACTTAGTGTGCACTAACTTGAGCTTACAACTGAAAATTCAACTCTTCAAAAAGTATCACTGACTTATAGTCAGGGAAACAAAAACCACTTCAAAAAGTCCAAGTGTCAGAGAGACTTAACTCGAGGAGTTGGTCACACAGGTGATGAGCGAGCCAAGAGGTCAAACAGGGGTTGGTGAGGCCATCCTGAGATGAGGAAAAGCAGGATGAAAGGACAAAAAGCCAAGAAGTCAGGAACACGAGGCAGGTGCTGCAACCTGGGCTGGTCTGTTTGGTAAGGGCCTGATCCAGTGAGGAGTTTTCAGTTGCTAATGACAGAGAAAGAGAAGGAATACAATGCACCACTCCTGTCTTCTTCCACTCTCCAGGCATCTCACTGGCTGAATTTAGCTGGACCTCACTCACCCAAAAGGCTGGGAACATAGCCTGGCACATTACAGACCAGACCAGAAAGGGGCAAGAAATAAATCTGCCAATAAACAGGCCCATGCCTGACACAACATGCTGCTGGGTTTCTGGACTCAGCCATCTCGGATTGCTGATTTAGAGCAAAGAGCAGCTTTCTTAATAAAACCTAATCTTCTTCCTCCTCTACTTTCAGTTACAATAACTTCAGTCTAAATGTGTCTATTTTAGAATGGTATCTATTAGGAAACTTCAGCAGCAAGTGTTTGACACCTCAACTAATGGTTTTAAAAAGTTTTTTAAAAAATATTTCATTAGCCCTGGCTGGCGTAGCTCAGTGGATTGAGTGTGGGCTGCGATCCAAAGCATCGCAGGTTCGATTCCCAGTCAGGGCACATGCCTGGGTTGCAGGTCATGGCCCCCAGCAACTGCACATGTTTCTCTCTCTCTCTCTCTTTCTCCCTCCCTTCCCTCTCTAAAAATAAATAATAAAATAAAATCTAAAAAAAAATATTTCATTAACTCTTGGAAACACATGTTTTTCAAATTTCTTATCTGTAAAATTAGGTTTTCATTTACAATTGATGTGAAGAGAGAGCATTATATTATTCTGTAATTGTCAGCATTTTATTTTCCTTCTTAGCTGTATGTAGATTAATGATGTATAATCAGTAGCATCTGGGACTACATAATCACCTCATGTGAAGAGTGGTCTGAGGCAGGAAGTCCTAACCTAGTGCAGTAACCTAACAATGCTATCAGGTACCCAGGCTGTTTCCATCTTTCATTTCTGCCATAAAGAAGCATCAAACTCTTCTTTATTCTTGTTGCCTACTGTGACAAAACAGTTACCTCAGCCTCATGTATATGTTCCAAGTTGAAAAATGGAAAGAAAAAATTGTGAAGAGCAAAAAATGTTGTCTATAACAAATCTTTACCTTTTCATTTGGGGAAGGTTATCCTACCAGAGACTTATAAGTCCATCATTAGCCAGGACTATGTCTATGCCCTTTCAGATCTTTAAGAGAGGCAAGGTGCCAAGTACTTAAAATCACAGTCTCTAACATAGATGACAAGGGAGCAGTTGATTGGAAATGATGGTAAATAAATGTATGAAGACATGCATAAGAATTATAAACATAGACTTGAAAAGTTGATTATCTCTGAGGGAATATAGACAAATGTGAAGGTGTACAAAAGGGACTAAAATTATGTTATCTTCTAAGCTGGATGGAGACTACATGGTTGTTATATTTTTAAATGTCATTTTGCATATCTAAAATAGATTATTAGAAATGAAGAAAAAGCTAAGATAAATTACACATAAGTAAACAAAGCATCCTGAGTGAGACAGTATAAAAAAGATTCAGATATTAGAAGCAACACACATATAAAATAAGTTTAAAATATTTAAAGAAATAAAGACAAACTTAGAAATATCAGCATGAATTAAACGGAGAATAAACATTCCTTTTAAGCATATTCATAATAATTGATAATGTTACATGCCATAAAAGAGCCTTGTTAAATTTCACAAGATCAGTATTATATTGATCACATTTATCATTCATAATTCACTTATTAGAAATAAATTTTTAAAATAATCTAGATAACTTCATTTACTTGAAAATAAAGAAAAAACTCATCTAAACAACTCATGGGTTGATGAAAAAAACTGTAACAAAATATAGAAATATATAATTAAATAATAATAGAATATGTATGCTACTTAAGGAGTTCTTGGAGAGAAATTTATTTTCTCAGTTGCTTATTATTACAAAAAAAAAAGCTCAGCGAATTTTTAGAATGTAACTTGAGGATTTAGAAAAAAGATGGGGGATAAATCTCTAAAAGTAGAAAAATAAAATAAACAAAAATAAGAGCAAAAATAAGCACAAAATCCAAAGGATTAACAAAACCAAAGTTACTTATTTAAAGACATGAATAAAACTAGTGGAGACCCTGATCAAAAGAAAAAGAGAGAAGAAAAAACATAAAGAATTAAAGAGAAACATAACTGTTAAAAATAAAAGGATTAAACAGATAATAGTATATTCTGAATTTTCAAATTTATGGTAATATCAGAATGCAATATCTGAAATAAATAATACACTGGAAAGAATAAACAGCTGGTTAGATGAAGTAGAGGACTGCATCAGTGACTTGGACAAAAAGGTAGGAAAAAAATACTCAAGCAGAGCAGCAAAATGAAAAAAGAATGTTTTTTACAAAACGAGGAGATGAGAAGAGCTTAAGAAACATTTTGGACAACAAGAAGCATAACAACATCAGCATCATGGGAATACCAGAAGGGGAAGAGAGCAAGCAAGGGGTTGAGAAACTACTGGAAGAAATATGACCAAAAACTTCCCTAATCTTGTGAAGAAAAAAGACACACAAGTACAGGAAGCTCAGAGTCCCAAACTAGTTTAACCCAAAGAGGCCTGCACCCAGATACATCATAATTAAAATAGCAAAGCTTAAAGACAAGGAAAGAATCCTAAAAAAAAAAAACACACACACACACAAGAGAAAAGCAGTTAGTTGCTTACAAGGGAGCTCGAATAGACTGTCATCTGCTTTCTCAACAGAAACATTTCAGGCCGGAAGGGAGTGGTGTGAAATATTCAAGGTGATGAAAAGCAAGGTCGTACAACCCGAGCTACTTTACCCAGCAAAGCTATCATTTAAACTCAAAGAAGAAATAAGTAGCTTCCCAGACAAGAAAAAGCTAAAGGAGTTTGTTAACACCAAATGAGTACTGCAACAATGTTAAAGGGCTTGCCAGAAGAAGACGAAGAAGAAGAAGAAGAAGAAACCCATTGAAGATGAAACAGAAGAAAATAGTCTAACAATAAAAAGGCACTAAATACATGTCTATCAATAATCATGTTAAATGCAAATGGCTTAAATGCTCCAACCAAAAGACACAGAGTAGGTGAATGGATAAGAAAACAAGACCCACATATATGCTTCCTCCAAGAGACCCACCTCAGATGGAAAGATACACACAGACTAAAAATAAAGGGATGGAAAAAGATATTTTATGCAAATGGAAAAGAAAAAAATCTGGGTAGCAATACATAATCTAACAAAATTGACTTTAAAATCAAGACTACAGTAAGAGACAAAGAAGGGCACTACATAATGATAAAAGGAACAATCCAACAAGAGATTATAACCCTAGTGAACATTTACACACCCAACATAGGAGCAGCTAAATATGTGAAGCAAATCTTGATGGACATAGAGGGAGAGGTCAACAGAAATACATTCATAGTCAAGGATTTTAACACCCCACTGACTTCAATGGGTAAATCTTCCAGACAGAAAATCAACAAGAAGACCGCAGCCTTAAATGACACAATGTATTAAATGGATTTAATTGATACCTTCAGAGGATTTCACCCCAAAGCAGCAGAATATACATACTTTCCAAGTGCCCATGGAATGTTTTCTGGTATAAACCTCATGTTAGGACAAAAAACAAGTCTCAATAAATTTAAGGAGATTGAAATCATATCAAGCATCTTCTCTGACCAAAGTGCTATGGAACTAGAAATCAATTACGAGAAGAGCACTGAAAAACATGCAAAGACACAGAAGCTAAATAACATGTTATTAAACAATGAATTGGTCAACAGTGAGATCAGGAAGAAACCAAAAGATACCTTGAAGGAAATCAAATGAGAACAGCAATCCAAAATCTGTGGGACACTGGGAAAGCAATCCTAAGAAGGAAATTCATAGCAATACAGATCTATCTCAAAAACAAACAAACAAACAGCTCAAATAAACAATCTAATTTCACACTTAAAGGAACCTTAAAAGGAACAACAAACAAAGCCCAATGTCAGTAGTAGGAAGGAAATAATAAAGATTAGAGCAGAAATAAATGAAATAGAGTCTTAAAAAAATAATACAAAAGACCAGTGGATCCAAGAACTGGTTCTTTGAAAACATAAACAAGACTGACAAACCTTTAACCAAACTCATCAAGAAAAAGAAAAAGGACCCAAATTAATAAAATCAGAAATAAAAGAGGAGAAATAACAACTGACACTGAAAAAATATAAAGGATTATAAGAAAATATTATGAACAACTATATGCCAACAAACAGGACAACCTGGATGAAATGGATAAATTCTTAGAAACATAAAGTCTTCCAAAATCAGGAAGAATCAGAGAATCTGAATAGACAGATTACACCTAGTGAAATTGAAGCATGAATGAAAACACACCCAACAAACAAAAGGCCTAGCCTGGATGGCTTCACAAGTGAATTTTACCAAACATTCTGAACTAACACCTCTCCTCAAACTACTTCATAAAATTCAAAAGGAGGGAAGATTCCCAAACTCATTTCACAAAGCCAGCATTATCCTAATTCCTAAATGAGACAAAGACATTACAAAGAAAGATAATTATAGGTCAATATCCCTGATGAAATAGATACTAAAACACTCAACAAAATATTAGTAAACTGAATACAGCAATGCAGTAAAAAAAAAAAAATCATGCACAATGATCAAGTGGGATTTATTGCAGGAATGCAAGGTTAATACAATATTTGCAAATCAATAAATGTGATTCACCACATAAACAAAATGAAGGATAAAAATCACACAATCATATCCATAGATGTAGAAAAAGCATTTGAAAAAATCCTACCCCCATTTATGATAAAAAGTGTCAGTAAAGTGGGATTAGAGGGAACATACCTAAACATAATAAAGGCCATATATGACAAATACACTGCCAGCATCATACTCAATGGGTAAAAACTACAAGCATTCCCCTTAAGATCAGGATCCAGATGGGGTGTCTGCTTTCACCTCTCTTATTCAACCCAGTGCTGTAAGTCCTAGCTATGGTGATCAGATAAGAAGAAGATATAAAGTCCTCCAAATTGGAAAGGAAGAAGTAAAACTGTTATTATTTGCAGATGACATGATACTGTACATATAGTACACCAAAGATTCCACCAAGAAACTACTAGAACTGATAAATGAATTCAGCAAAGTAGCAGGATACAAAATTAATATCTAGATCAGTTGCATTTTTATATGTAAAATGAACTAACAGAAAGGGAAATTAAGAAAACAATCCATTTACAATTGCTACAAAAAGAAAAAAATACATAGGAATAAATCTAACCAGGGATGTAAAAGACCTGTACTTGGAAAATTGTAAGAGACTGAAGAAAAAAATGAAGAAGATAAAAATAAGTAGAAGAACATATCACGTTCATGGATTGGAAGAATTAACATCATTAGAATATCTATACTATCCAAAGCAATATATAGATTCAACACAATTCCTATCAGGGTTCCAATGATGTATTTCACAGAATTAGAACAAATATTTCAAAAATTTACATAGAACCACAAAAGACCTCACAAAGCAACAATGATCCCAACAAAGAAGAACAAAGTTGTATGAATCACACTTCCTAATACCAAACTATACTCTTAGGCCATAGTAATCACAATAGCCTAGTACTGGCATGAATATAGACACATAGATCAGTGGAACAGAAAGAATAGAGAGCCCAGAAATAAACCCACACCTTTATGGTCAATTAATATTCAACACAGGAAGCAAGCACACACAACAGGCTAAAGATAGTTTATTCAATAAATGGTATTGGGAAAATTAGACAGATACATGCAAAAAAATGACACTAGACCACCTTCATACACCACAATCAAGAATGAATTCAAAATGGATAAAAGACTCAAATGGTAGACACAAAACCATAAAAATCCTAGAAGAAAACATAGGCAGTAAAATCTCTGACATTGCTCGCAGCAGTATTTTATTGGATATATCTCCCCAGGAAGGGAAAGAAATAAAAAAATAAACAAGTGGTACTACATCAAACTAAAAAGTTTTTGCACAGCAAAGGAAATTGTCAACAAAATAAAAAGACAACCCACAGAATGGGAGAATATATTTGATGATACATCTGTTAAGGGGTTAATATCCAAAATTTATAAAGAATTTACAAAACTCAACACCAAAAAAAAAGCCAATTAAAATATGGGCAAAGGACTTGAATAGACACTCCTGCAAGGAGAACATATTGGTCAATAGACATATGAAAAGATGCTCAAACTCATCAGTTATCAGATAAATGCAAATTAAAATCACAATGAGATATCTCCTCATACCTGTCAGAATGGCCATGATCAATAAATTAAAAAACAGTAAGTGCTGGCAAGATTGTGAAAAAAGGGAAACTCTTTTGCAGTGTTGGTGGGAATGCAGACTGGTGCAGCCACTGTGGAAAGCAGTATAGAGATATCTCAAAAAATTAAAAATGGATCTGCCTTTTGACCCAGCAATCCCACTTCTGGGAATATATCTGAAGAAACCCAAAACACTAATTCAAAAGAACATAAGCAGTCCTATGTTCATTGCAGCATTATTTACAATGGTGAAGTTATGAAAGTGGCCCAAGTGTCCATCAACACATGAGTGGATAAAACAACTATGGGACACTTACACCATGGAATTTCACTCAATCATATAATAGAAGAAAATTTTATACTTTGCAACAGTATAGATGAACTTGGAGAACATTATGCTAAGTGAAACAAGCCTGTCAGAGAAAGACAAATACCATATGATTTCATTCATATGTGGACTCTAATGAAGGAACTGAACTAACAAGCAAAACAGAGACAGACTCATAGATGGTAACAGATGACAGCTAGTGGTGGGGGTGGTTAAGGGGTGAAGGGATTGAGCAAAAAGGAAAAAGGACTCATGGTCTTGGACAACAGTGTGGTGATTATTTGGGAGAGGGCAGTAAATAGGGACTAAATGGTAATGGAAAATAATAAAGATTATGTATTAAAAAGATTAAATCAAAAATATAAATAAAAAATAAAGAACCTGCATAGAATAGATAACATTAAACCAATTGGGGTTGTTCAAAATTTTACTGTGAGGAAAACAATAGGACAAGCAACTTAGCAGAAGCATTTACTAAATAATCAAAGAATATTAAGTCCAATCTTTTATGAACTTTTCCAAGAAATTTAAAAAGTAACAACACTTTCCAACTCACTTTTTGAAACTTGGCATAACCTTGATACCAAGACAATACACGTATGGATGGTACATGATAGAAAAACTGTAAACTAGGGACACTCATGAACTTAGTTTTGAAAACCCTGTACCAAATTTTGCCAACACAACACAGCAGTATATAAAAATCATAGTATATTATGACCTAGTTGGGTCTCTTCCAGGAATACAGGATGGTTTCATATTTAAAAATTAATAGCAACATGACAAAGATGTTCACTATCATCACTCCAACTCAGTCTACTATGTGAAGTAAAACAAGAAAAAGAAATAAAATACATAAAAATTGCATAGGAAAAACTAAAGCAAACATTATTTGGATTGTCACAAATAAATACAATTATACATTTGGAAAACTCCAAAAGAATCCAACAAGTTTTATTGATATTTAACCAATACATAAAAGCAATTTTATACATCACCAACTCTTAAAAATTTTAACCTTGAAAACATATCATTCACCATGACATCAAAATCATTAAGAATCTAGGATATGTATGTATGTACATATATAAAGCCCTACAAGAATGAAATTATCAAATTCTAATAAAACATTTTTAAAAATCATATAAAGGGAAAATTACAGTGATGCACTGCATAATGACCTTTTGGTCAATGGCAGACCTCATATCAGACTGTAGTCCCATCAGATTTTAATGGAGCTGAAAATTTTCTATTACATACTGACACTGTAGCTGTTCTAAAGTCATTGCTCAATGCATTAATCATGTGTTTGTGGTGTTGCTGCTGTAAACAAACCTACTGTGCTGTCTTATAAAAGAACTGTACATCATATTTTACTGTATCTTTTCTGTGTTTAGACATGTCAAATACAAAAATAACTTTCCATTGTGTTACAGTCACCTACAGTATTCAGTACAGTAACATGCTAGAAGGCTAAAAGCCTAAGAGCAATATGTGTGTAGTAGGCTACACCATATAGGTTTGTGTAATTGTACTCAATAATGTTCTCACAGTGATGAAATGGCCTAATGATGTACATATTTCTAAGAACGTATTCCCACTGTTAAGCAGCAACATGACTGTATACCATGTTCTTGGACAGGAGATCGCATATTATATCTTCAATTTTATTCTTTGCAGAAGAATTTGTAGGGTACCTCTTGGTACTTCCATGTTTAACAATACTAGTACATAAGTCATTGCAACAGTGTAGTCTGGAAAAAGGCAAGGTAACCAAGGATTCAGTGCCCCCAAAGATGAACAACTAGGTCATGCCACCAAAACAAGCATGCATGAGAATTTCTGACCAAGAGAAATCTACAACAGGTGGTAAAGGAGACGATGAATATCAGTGACAGCCTGCAGACCAACTATAGCCACAGGCACTGTACTTTGTCCCACCAGTCCACCTATTGTGAAGCCTTTTATTATTTATCCCTTTTTCAAGGAACTGCAACTTGAAATTTAAAGAATTAGTGACAGGAGAAAGTGAACATAGGGTAGGGATTCAGTGGATCAGAGTGGTGCAAGGAGTACATGTGACAGACCCAAAAAGTGCATCACCCATCTTCTGTCACCTTGTCCTGGACAGTTCCTGTGCTTGATAGTGTCCTCGTTATACTCAGCTCACCCATGGGACAAGTCATAAATGGCAAGGAGTTAATGCCCCAGGGACGGCCTCCAACCAGTTTAGGACAGGAGTAGGTGGTTAATTATTCTAGCTTCACCCCTCTTAGTGGATAAACCTGATGTGTGTTTAACACTGTCTTTCAGAGTCCCCAGAAGGAATGAGCCCATAGTAATAACCTGCTCACTTACACACACTTTATTAGCTTTTCTTCTGAGTCTTACTTCCTCACTCCTTCACCGTGCTTCCTAGGGTCGCCTCCTAGATATAAATGTAATACTTATTCCCAAATCTTTGTCTTGGGATCTGTTTCGAGGGAAATTAATCTAAAACGGCCCAAATGTCCATCAAGGGTAGAGTGAGTAAATGGAGGTGCTGTCATAAAACGGAAGGCTGTGTCGAAGCAGAAGGGAATAAGCTAAACACATCAACATAATGTTGAGGGGAAGAAGGAAATCACAGAAAAAAACCTAAACCTCTATTCCATTTACTTAAAATTTCTTTAAAGGCAAAACTGAAAATATTGCTTAAAGATTACAGGACAGCATGACTGTAAAGAAATGCAAGAACATGATTATCATAAAAGTCAGCCTATTGGTTGCCTCTGGAGGGTGAAACAGAAAGGAATTTTAAGGTACTGGTAATGTTCTATTTCTTAACCTGGTTACACCAGTGCTGGTTATATTATTATACCTTAAATTATACATATCTATTTTATTTACAAGTTGTGTGTCTGATATATTTCACAATAAATAATTTTTAAATACCATCAAATTAGGTATGTGAAAGACAGAAGGATATCAGTCACTCAACCAATTGATCATTAAGTATCAGGATTTTGCACTTAGATTTCTTAGCAAGTATTCTAAGAGTTCATTCTATTTTAATGAAACCAGAATTTGAAATCATACAAGATGTATTATGTATGTGATTCATACCAGAAGGACTTCAGAGACCTCCCATTAACAAAACCATACCAAAAAGAAAGTGCTAACATCAAAAGATTTATGAACAAAGGCACTTTATAACCTATAAATTAAAATGTTTCAATTTTATGTTTTAACTCAGAACACTTATGTATATTTGTATGTTCATAGTGTATGTATACACATATATAATTCTTTTTAACCCAATTTTATTTTCTTCCTTCAATTAACTGACCAACAGCTACTTCTACTCACATCATATCAGAGAACATCTACTCCATTAAACATTAAGGAAACTAACTAAAGATTTTAATTTGTATAGCACTTTATTTGGGAACTAATGGGGGAGAGGGTAGAATGGCACAGAAGTTATGTATGCTTGAAAAATTAGCTTGATCCTTAACATTTATTTCTGAGAAAAATATTTTTTAAATATTAAGGAAGATTATCTCCAGCATGAATAAATATAACACAAATAATCTTCAAAGTAGTTTTTACTCATTACTTATTCATATACTAACTTGAAAACATGTCACTTTTCAAAGCACGAAGCAAAAATTAAATATAAATAAATAGATATACAAACCTCATTTATATGTAATATATGTCACCATTTGTATATATCTGCCTTTCAACACTTACTGAAAAAATAGAAGACTATTCTACAGCTGGTCTTTTGGATAAAGTTAGCTAGGAATTTTTGTTAATCTATGGAGTGATCAGAAGGTTTGCAGGATGTCTTAATCCTGCTCTGAGTGTGTTAAAATAAATGTCTTTGTTCATTTAACAAAACCAAATGAGAGTGTTGTGAGGATTAGATTTTGACAGCTCAATCCAGATGACTACTTTATCGTGGAAAAATATTCTCCATCCCTTACCTAATCCAGAAAGTAAATTCACAGAGAAGTCACTATAGCTACACTGTAATACAGTGCAAATATTAAAATTAAAGGTTATAAGAAGAAATACAGCTGTTAAAGGGCAGTGACTGAGTGAATTTATTTGTTACATGTTTATGAGAAGATGGATTATTCAAGATTTTTTCCAAAACTCATTTCAAAGACTCTCACGTTAGCATTTCAAAGCTAGTGGATAATATGTGAAAAAAAAAGTTTCACTTCGTTTAAATACAATAATAGAATTTGAAAGCTAAAAATGCAAAGGCTTATAAAATAATGGTACCAGGGAGTCCTGAATGTCAATTGTGTGCACAGATGTCTCAGTTGGTGCATGAAATATAACCATGTTTTATTATTTTTCTTTCCTGAAGACATTATTTGCACTTATGCAGTGACATGAGCTCTGTTTATGACATAGAGAAAAACTGATTAACTCAAAAAATGGGTAAAAATTTGGTTCTCCAAATTTTAAATTCCCTTAATGTGAGTTACTAAACAAATAAAATGTTGCATATGTCCATTTATTTGCTTTTATTTTTAAAAGTCAAAATATGTCAAGATACATTTCACCTCAGAGAAGTATATTCAAACTACTTTAAGTTTCAAAGTTAAAACATGTGGTGCTCCACTCAGAAAATCCAGTTTAAAAAAAAAAAGAAAATTCATTTAACTCTATTGTCATTTTCCCAAAGGTAGGATACTTGTTTTCCCATTGTAATATAAAGTCAGAGATGACTTTATGAATATTTCCTATAAGTCCTTTACTAACACAATTGGATTCAAAGATTGTAGAGATTTTGTTAAAGACCTAGATTTCCCACATCTCTCCATATATAGTTCTTTTTCTTGAAACTGTGCTTCCTGAAGTGTATTTCATGAGCTACGACTAGTTAGGGGCTTTGCAACACACAAACACAGGATTTTCATTGTCAAATTAGGCTAAAAAGTACTAGAATACATTCTCTGAGATAAATAAGAGAAGTTTTCTTTAGAAAACAAAACTCTTATTTTTAAAATTGAAATTTCCTAAATTTATTTTACCTTTTGCACACACCCCAAATGATATCCTATAGTATGGTTAGACAAATGCTGTCCTATGTAATTTAACCTAAGAATATATTCTGGCTGGTCTTTAAAAAATTTATTTCTACAAAATGCAAATATTGATGCATGTGTATTTGCAATAAGAATACTTTGTACATTGTAGTTAATAAAAGCCTAACATTTTACTGATTTCTGTTTAAGTTCAGCACCAGTTTTTCCAAATAGATTCAGTTCATTTGTTTGCCTTGTCTGACTAAAGTGGTAAGGCTAAAGAAGTTTGCAGAGCACTGTCTCACACAATGTAGGATACTTTTCAGAAAATAATGATATCGAGAAACTAAAGTGTTCAGGTGAGAGAGCCAGTGAGGGAAATGACTCAACTTTTGCTGTTTTGGAAAAAAGAATTTGGAGAAGCATGCATTGATAGCTATAGGTTAGAAAGGCTGCATTTGAGGCTTAAGGCATAAAACAGGGTAAGGGAATATTTATTGCTCTGTGTTCTGAACGTATTAGTCTAAGAAATCTTTGAGGAAAACTTAGGAGGACAAGAGTAGGTGATATTTTCTAGACATCTACTTTTGTTTGAAACCTCTAATTACCTTTATAACTGTTAGTGCTGATTTATTCCCTTTTTAACTTATGTGGCTTTTATTTCTGTATGAGCTCTACCTAAAATCATACACTGGTGGTATTCATACCATTTCTGCCTGTTTTATTATTTTTACTATCTCATCTCTTAGTCCTCTGGTTGTAATTATTTTGCTGCATACATCAATAATTCTTAAGCCTTCTTTCCATTTTATTTTCCTGTATCCCATTTTATCATTTAATTGTATTGCTTAATCTCCACTTTTCATTTTTCTTCTATGCTGCTTAATAAACATATTAAAAACTATTTTAGCCTGTGTTACCTTTTTATTGAGTGCATTATATTTTATTTCTTATTACATTCTGCTCTTGAAATTTATTAAATGTCAAGCAACTATCATAGAGGAGAAAGCTGCTTATTCACACAAACAAGAAATCAAACATTCAATTATACGATCATCAGAGTACTTTAAGAGAAAGGCATTGACATTGATTACTCTGTTGCAATGACCTTCTTTCTTTTCTTCACCTAATTCGCACATCTCAAATTTATGTCATCTCCTCCAGGAAGCCTCCTCTACCTAGTTCCCTAAACTGAGGTAATTGTTTCTCTTCAATGCCTCCAAAGGACCTTGTACTTATTTCTAATTGTGTCATCCATTTGGGGGTTGGGGGAGAGCAGTCTTATGGTTGGCATATTTATTTCCACTTTTTAAATAATACTTCTCTTGTCATTCATATTTTATGAACTATTTTCCCAATTGTTTGTTTTTATTGTCTTTTCCCATTAACCATTTATCCCCCTAATATCCCACCATGTAGTCGCCACACTGTTGTCCATGTCCACAAGTCCTTTTTCCTTTTTGCTCATTCTACTACCCACTAACCCTCCAGCCCAGAGCTGTCAGCCTA
Organism: Tonatia bakeri; assembly: GCA_004024845.1. Taxonomy (NCBI): domain Eukaryota; kingdom Metazoa; phylum Chordata; class Mammalia; order Chiroptera; family Phyllostomidae; genus Tonatia; species Tonatia bakeri. Next base: position 26,404 of record PVIA01007523.1, read on the forward strand.
CTCTCTATGTATGAGTCTGTCTCTATTTTGCCTGTTAGTTCAGTTTGTTCATTAGATTCCACATGAGTGGAATCATATGGTATTTGTTTTTCTCTGACTTGTTTCACTTAGCATAATGATCTCCAGGTCCATCGATACTGTTGCAAAGGGTAAAATTCTTTTCTTCTTTATTGCTGAGGAGTATTCCATTGTGTAAGTGTTCCATGTTTGTTTTATCCACTCATCTGTTGATGAACACTTGGGCTGCTTTCATATCTTGGTGATTATAAGCAAGGCTGCAATGACAATAGGGGTGCTTATGATCTTTAAAACTAGTATTTCAGGTTTCTTTGGATATATTTCAGAAGTGGGATCACTGGGTCAAAAGGCAGATCCATTTTTGTTTTTTGAGATATCATCATACTGCTTTCCACAGTGGCTGCAGCAAACTGCATTGCCATCAACAGTGCAAAAGGGTTCCCCTTTCTCCACATCCTCACCAGCTCTTGTTTTTTGATTTATTGGTGATGGACATTCTGACAGGCGTGAGGTGATATCTCATTGTGATTTTAATTTGCATTTCTCTGATGATTAGTGAGTTTGAACATCTTTTCATATGTCTATTGGCCATTTGTATGTCCTCCCTAGGGGAGTGTCTATTCAGGTCCTTTGCCCATTTTTTAATTGGGTAGTTTGGGTTTTTTTAGTGTTGAGTTTTTTAGGTACTTTATAAATTTTGGATATTAACCCCTTATCAGATGTAACATCAAATATAGTCTCCCATTCTGTGGTTGTCTTTTTATTTTGTTGATGATTTATTTTGCTGTGGAAAACTTTTTAGTTTGATGAAGTCCCATTTTGTTTACTTTTTCTTTTATCTCCCTCATGCGAGGAAATATATCAGAAAAAATATTGCTATGAACAATGTCCAAGATTTTGCTGCCTATGTTTTTTTCTAGGATTTTATGGTTTGGGGTCTACCATTTAAGTCTTTAATCCATTTCAAATTTATTCTTGTTTGTGGTATAAGAACGTGGTCTAGTTTCATTTTTCTGCATGTAACTGTCCAATTTTCCCAATACCACTTATTGAATAAACTATCTTTAGCCCATTGTATGTGCTTGCTTCCTCTGTTGAATATTAATTGACTATGAAGGTGTGGGTTTATTTCTGGGCTCTCTATTCTTTCTGTTCCATTGATCTATGTGTCTATTTTTATGCTAGTACCATGCTGTTTTGATTACTATAGCCTTATAGAATAGTTTCATACTAGGTAGTATGATTCCTCCAACCTTGTTCTTCTTTCTCAAGATCACTGTTCCTTGAGAAAGAAGAATAAGGAAAGGCCCCACTGATCACTGTGGGGTCTTTCATGATTTCATATACATTTTTGAAATCTATATTCTAGTTCTGTTACATACATTCTGGAAATCTTGATAGGAATTGCTTTGAATCTGTAGATTTTTTTGAGTAGTATGGACATTCTAAAGATGTTCATTATTCCTATCCAAAAACACAGTATGTGCTTCCATTTATATGTATCTTCCTCAATTTCTTTTTTCAGTGTCTTATAATTTTCCAGGTAGTGGTCTTTTACATCCTTTTTTTTTAAAATTATTATAAGAAATAGTCATATAAGCCCTGGCTGGCGTAGCTCAGTGGATTGAGCTCGGGCTGCGAACCAAAGCATCGCAGGTTCGATTCCCAGTCAGGGCACATGCCTGGGTTGCAGACCACGGTCCCCAGCAACCGCACATTGATGTTTCTCCCCCTCTCTCTCTCTCTCTCTCTCTCTCTCTCTCTCTCCACCCCCCTCCCTCCCTTCCCTCTCTGAAAATAAATAAATAAAATCTTTTTTTAAAAAAAAGAAATAGTCATATAATAGAAGCTACAGCACTTACTAAAAAATCCTGTTGAGAATGTTCACTTTATCACTTTATATACTTTGTATAAAATTTCAGTGAGATAGTTCTTGTATAATTCTGTTCTAAATAAAAGCTTCTGTTTCTTCTGAAAAACTGAATGATTTTTACTTCCTGATTATGAGAATGATATAACTGATTATGTGTTTATTTTTAGGTAAGTCTGCAGGGAGGCTTAATGTAAAATCTAAAGTCGTTTTAAAAGAAACTTAATGTTCTTTTAAGATTCTTTTTCTATTATCTTTTTTCTTAGTACCTTTTTTATCTTTGTTTTGATTTCTTTTTTGTTTTGTTTTTTAAGTTATGTTTTTTATTGATTATGCTATTACAGTTGTCCTTTTTCCCACCTCTTTCCCCCCTCCACCAGACACCTCCACTCCCTCAGGCAATCCCCACACTATTGTTCATGTTCATGGGTCATAAGTATAACTTCTTTGGCTATTCCATTTCCTATACTGTATTTTACATTCCCCTGGCTATTCTTTAACTACCTTTGTGGTTCTTAATCCCCTCACCTCTTTACCCTTTCCTCCACATCCCCCATCTATCTGGCAACTGTCAAAATGCTCTCCATATCCATGATTCTGTCTCTGTTCTTCTTGTTTGTTTAGTTTGTTTTTTAGATTCAATTATTGATGGATATGTGTTTACTGACATTTCATTGTTCATAGTTTTGATTTTCTTCTTTTTCTTAATAAGTACCTTTAACATTTCATATAATAATGGTATGGTGATAATGAACTCCTTTAGTATTTTCTTGTCTGGGAAGCTCTTTATCTGCCCTTCTTTGCTGGATAAATAAATCTTGGCTATAGGTCCCTGATTTTCATGACTTGGAATATTTCTCATCAATCCTTTCTAGCCTGCAAAGTCTCTTTTCAGAAATCAGCTGACAGTCTTATGAGAACTCCCCTGTAGGTAACTAACTGCTTTTCTCTTGCTGCTTTTAAGATTCTCTCTTTACCTGTAATTTTTGGCATTTTAATTGGCGTGACTTAGAGTGAGCCTCTTTGCACCGATCTTGTTTGGGACTCTTTGTGCTTCCTGGACTTGCATGTCTCTTCCCTTCACCAAATTAGGGAAGTTTTCTTTCATTGTAATTTCAAATAGATTTCCAATTCCTTGCTCTTTCTCTTCTCCTTCTGGCACCCCTATGATGCAATGTTGGAACACCTGAAGTTGTCCCAGAGTCTGCTTGCACTATCCTCATTTGGGGGAGAGGGGACAATGGCCTTTCTGCCCAGTGGAATGCTGTCCCCCAGCCCTCACCTTGATGCCAGACCCTTTACTTCCTCCTTGTAGGCCACTGGTGCCTTTCAAGCTGCTACCATGGTGCTGGAGCTCAGAGGGAGTGAGTCTGAGTAAGTCTGTGTATGGGTTCTTTAAAAGGGAGTGCTTGAGACTTCAGCAGTTTCTTCTACCCACTCAATGCCTGCTGGTTTCTGAAGCCAGAAGTTATGGGGACTTAATCTTCCTGGCACTGGAAACTTGGGATTGGGGGCCTGGTGTGGACCTGGGACTCCTCACTCCTGAGATATACCTCCTGAATGTTTATCTACCACACGTGAATATGGGGCCAGCCTGTTCCAAATCTCCACCCCTCCACTAGTCTGGATGGATGAGGTTTCTTTAATTCTGTAGTTGTCAGACTTCCATCCATCTTGATTTCTGATGGTTCTGAGTAATGGTTGTTCTATGTTTAGTTGTAATTTTAATGTGGCTGTGTGAGGAGGTGAACTGTGTTTAGCTATGCTTCCATCTTGACCAGAAGTGTTTTGTTTTACTTCCATGTATCTTTTATAAGCCACCTCAAACCTTTGTGGAAAAGGTAGGGCTTTGATAAATATTTATAAAAATAAAATGTAGATGAAGAGGGCAACTATCCAGTGATTCCTTTGTCCTAATGTTAGATAGGATAGTTAGTAAACCAAGGCAGGGTGGAGGAGGGAGACATGTCTCACCCATTGACTCAGCAGTCCTGAGCCCAGCCCAGTAAGACTGCCGGGTGTTCCAAACAACACAAGCAGGGATAGCTCAGAGGAGGGAAGTCCTTGAGACTCTGCTGAGAAAGGGAGTCTCTGTGCTGGGAAAGGGAGCCTCTGTAGCAACTTCTCTAGACAAAGAGCCTCTACTAGTTGAGAAAGAAGTCTTTGTAGCTGTACATTATTCCCATCATTTAGAAGGGGAAAAAGGAGGGGGAACCTAAAATCTGACTAAGGTATATATTCCCTGAACCCTAATAGTCAGCTAATCTGAGTGCCCACGTGTAACATTGGCTCAAGTGTATAGAACAAACTTATTAACTTTATTTCCTCTATACATGGGGCATTCAGACTAGCTGGGTGACTGCTTGCAGCTTCGTGCTCATATGTGTTTCATAAATAAATTGCTATCTTATTTCCACCATATATGTTGTCTGTCATTTGAATTTGTCTCTGGCAAGCAAGACAAGAACCAAGAAAGGGAGAGAGCCCCCTGACTTGGATCTCCCCAGGTAACATTAGAGCAAACATAGATTATTAAATCAAAATCCCTGATCTCTTTTTAGTTCAGGTTCTTTGTTTTTTTAGGTCAATTGCATCAGTTTAGACTTCTTTGAATATTTCTAGTGAATCTGTTTTCAGGAAGTGACAAATTGTTTAAACCTGAAATTGTATTCCAAGGGTTTAATAAAATAGATTTGACCCTGTACAATTCCTCTTGAAAGCAACACTTCACAATTAACCTCCTTCTTGGTTGTTTGCACTCATCTCTTTTTTTTTTCCCTCAATTTTTCTATGCAAGTTTCCTTTAAGCAAATTTTGCTGACCTAAAAAACATATATAGATTTTCCACATTTTGAAACTGTAGCACTGAAATGCAGGGGCAGGAGGCATATTTTCTTAGTGCTTCTTCTTTGTTATTAAATTGCTTTTAAGCATGTCAGTTTTTTGAGATTTCCCATCGCTCCACTTTTTAATTTAAAAAATCAGTATTCAATTTGCTTTAAGTCCTTTAGAATATATGAATAACATCTAAAAACATAGCATTGTGATAGAATCCAAGCTTTAAAATTTAGACACAGAGGTTCAAAGATCTCTTTATATAGAGATCCAAAGAAGATCCCTACTTGGGTAATACAAAGAATGTTGTCAGTTTTTCATCTCTGTTGCAGTGCATGGATGTTTTATCTTGCACTATAAGTTATTATAAATCATGAATAAAGTGAAAGCATTACAAAGAAAGGAGCATGCCTTTTACAGCTAAACCTAGTGATGGACAGATTGCCTGGAAAGGGAAAGAATACACAAACATGTTCTGTCAGGAGAATATATTTTTCAGGAAGTCCTCACTCACCCAAAACGTTGTTGGCAGTAACTATCATTTTTTTTGTGATTAGGTGGTGTTCTTAAGAGCACTCTCAAATCAGATCAACTATTTTCTTGCAGGCACCTACGAAACATATTCATTCATTCAAATATACATTTATTGAATGCATATTTTGTTCCAAGAACTTTTGTAGATGCTTGGAACACATCAGTGGGCAAAACAAACAATGATTCTTAGTTGGAAGAAACAGATAATAACAATAGATAGATAAATAAGAAAAGTATATGACAAGCATAGAATGATGAGTTGGATGAAAAAAATTAGAACAGAATAAAGGAGATATAAGTACAGGGATGTATGTGAAATTTTAAATAGGATAGTCAAGACAGACCTTGAGAAAGAGACATTTGAGCAAAAATTTGAAGGAGGTGTGAGAACTTTAATATTAGGATAGAAAAGTTGTTAGCAAAGATATGTCAAAATCATCTTGCTCTGACAAGAGAGAAAGAAGCAAAAAGGGACTGCAAGTTACTCTGACTCAATTTTATCTTCAATTCTGAACATTTCAAAGTGATTGCAGCCCTAGGTGAAGACAACTAGGTTTTTTATTAGTTTTCAGTTCAAAACACAAACTTCATTGAAGGTCAAGGAGAGGCGATTGTCTCGTACAGCCACTTCAGTTATCATGAATTAGAGCAGAAATGCAGCAGGTGACCTTGAAAGTATAGGCAACTCACACTGCATAAGTGCAGTGTACATTAGATACCCAACACTAGACACTGAAAACAGGTACCAAAGCTTGACAGTTCATGCAACACTTTCCAGGAGATTCAATAACAATACATCAAGATGTAATCTCTTGCAGGACAAATTCATCCTTCCCAAGATGCCAGAAATCTTTTATCTGCTTCCCAGTGCCTGAGGTAATATATTAGGAAGTCATGAAAATGTCATGAATGTGAAGGCAATTTTAATGAATCAAAAAAGGAAGGCAACATGTGCACAGATGTGTAGGTTAAGGAACTATGATCAAATTGAGACAATTTAAATTATTCAATGTAAAAATGACAGTTGCTAGATTAAATCACAATCATAGAAATCATAATATCTGAAAATGAGATAAATAGATTCAAACACAGAGATTTAAAAAAAATGTATTTTAGCTAGTTCGGCCTGTAGATGTTAACATGTCCCCAACATTATTAGAAAAAATTAGATGCTGGAGTCTTCAATTACTGCCAAATTTCAGCAATGCTGTCCTTGTTTGGTCTAACCTGTACTGTATGTCTGTTAATTCTTTTAATGAATTAGAGAACTACCACTTGTAGGACATGTATAATGTGTCAGGTACCATGCTAGATACTTTTATATATATCTTAATTCTCACATTCTGATATGTATGTGTGTAATTATGTGCACATTAATGCACATTAAGATGGGGGAGGAGAGGAAATATTAGCTATATTTTTACAGGAGCTCAGAAAAACTGCTATAAATTCACATGCATAAGAAGTATTTTATTTTATTTTATTCTCACCCAAGGATATAGTTATTAATTTTAGAGAAAGAGGAAGTGGGGGTGGAGAGAGAGACAAAGATTAATGTGAGAGTAAAACATATCAGTTACTTCCTGTACACTCCCTGACTGGGTATTGAACCAGAAACCTAGGTATGTGCCCTCACTGGGAATCAAGCCCACGACCTTTTGGTGCACAAGACAATGCTCCAACCAACTGAACCCCAGGGCCAGGGCTACAGTGGAAGTATTAAGGCCAGGATTCTGCTAAGTTTCTAGCTCTATTAATCCATCGGCTATTTGGCAGAGGCATTTTACTGTTTATAAAGTCATATTTTATTTTATTATATCAAGATCCTAAGAACATTCTAATTACCTTGTTTTTCTTAAAAATTATCAGTCTATGGCAATGATTTTCAACTGGTGTGCCACAAGAAAATTTTAAAACATGCAATACCTGACTATTTATTCAGGGACACTGACCTCTTTTCCCCTAGATTGTCAAATAAAAAAATGACCACAGCCTGTCCAGTGTGAATGAATCAAAATTATACCTATTTTTTTGTCAGATAAACAAAAAATGTATTTTTTGGTGTGCTGTATTTAGTAATTCATTCATGTGTTCCATGAGCTGAAAAAGGTTGAAAATCTCTGGTCTATGGTATTATAACTTAGCAAATTCTGCAAGATTCACTAAAGCTACAGGTTTATCTTTCATATATGAATTTCCATAAACTACATTCATATGACAAACTCTTCAGATTTGCTTCTGTCACATGATGAAGAAAGAGATTGCATTTTGTTTCTGATTTTGGCTACTTTAGTTACTTCATATAAGTGGAACCATACAGTATTTGTCTTTTTGTGATGGGCTTCATTCATTTAGCATAATGTCCTCAAGATTCATCCATGTTGTAGCATGTGACAAAATCCCCTCCTTTTTAAGTTTAGATAATTTTCCATTGAATACAAATACACACACACACACACACACACACACACACATTTTGCTCACCCATTCATCTGTTCATTGACATCTGGGTTATTTCTACCTCTTCGCTATTGTAAATAATGCTGCTATGAACACAGGTGTGCAAATATCTCTTTGAGATCTTGCTTTAAATTCTTTTGCATATATATGCAGAAATGGGGTGCTTGATCATATGGTAGTTCTTTTTAATTCTTTTGCACAACCTGCAATACTATTTTCTGTAGTGGCTGCACATTTTACAATCCCATCAGCAGTGCACAATGTTCTAATTTCTCCATATCCTTGCCAATACTTGTTCTTTGGGGAGGTTTGATAGTATCCATACTAATGGCATGAAGCATTATGGTTTTAATTTACATTTCTCCAAAGATTAGTGATGTTCAGCATCTTTTCATATGTTTGTCATTTGTATATCATCTTTGGAAAAATGTCTTTTCAAGTCTTCTGCCCATTTTCTAATAAGGCTATTTGATTTTTTTTTTCATTGTTGTTGATTTATAAGCATTCCTTGTGTATTCTGGATACATGTCCCTTATCAGATATGTGATTTTTAAGTATTTTCTCCCATTTAGTAAGTTGTCTTTTTCACTCTATTGATTGTATCCTTTGCAGCAGAAACACTTTTAGGTTTGATGTAGTCCCATTTGTCTGTTTTTCCTTTTGTAACCTGCCTGTGTTTTTGGAGTCATATCCAGGAAACCATTGCTATTCCTTGATGCTGGCTTGACACTAATTTTCTGCCTTGCAGAAGTAAGTGCCTGGCAGACAATGATCCACTCATGGTAATGTGTGAAATATTGCTTTCTTGGAAAAATGCACAGCACAGATTACAGTGATTTAAAGCATACTAGCATAATTTGCCAATCCCATTTGCTCCCTGGAAAGCTGGAGGAGGGTCATTAATTGTAAGGTGAGTTTTAGGGGACTTACAGACTAAAGAGAAATTTAACCAAGAAACTTATAGAAGTATACTATAGCAGAGAAAATTTTGTTGCCAGTCCTCAAGGGACATTTAGCTCATTGTTGTGAAAATTTTATTAATTATTCATGAAAAATCACAGAATAGTGATTAAGAAGATGGGCATTAGATTTAAGCAGATCAAAACTCTAGTCCCTATTCTGCTTTATGTGATTTTGGTATATTTAAATTTTCAAAGCTTCAGAAAAATTTCCCCCCTTTAAAATATGAATAGTAATAATAATACCTTAACAGTAAGATTGCTTAGAATTCATGTTGAACTACTTTACAGAAAACAGAAACTTAGCAATTACATAGTCCCATTTACAATGACACCTTTTACACTCTAATTTTCATATATATGATATACATTTTAATTATAAATTCCACCAGAAAATTGTTGTGATTTTGCTTTAAACAGTTATATGTACTTTAAAGAAATTAAGAGGAAAAATAGTCTTTATTTACCCAGATATTTCCTATTCTTAATCTTCATCTTGAATGTCCGTGTTTCCTTAGGTATTTCTTTTTGCTTTAGCACAGGGGAGTCAAATCATTTTCACTGGGGGCCACATCAGCCTCATGGTTGCCTTCACAGGGTCGAATGTAATTTTAGGACTGTATAAATGTAACTACTGAACTAGGGGCAAGGAGCTCAGAGCGGCCGTTGAGTAGAAACAAGGTGCAGGGCTGGCTAAAACAAGGTGGAGGGCCGGATTCGGCTTGCAGGTCTTGTGTTGGGCACCTGTTTTTTAGCATATCTTGTAGTGTAGAGGGCATCTGCTGGCAACATTTTCTCTTGTCCTTCATCTAAAAATGTTTTTCCTTGCCCTGACTGGTGTGGCTCAGTTGGTTGGGCCTTGTTCCACAAAGAGAAAGGTTGCTAGTTCCATTAGGGGTAGGGCACATGCCTGGGTCCCTAGCCAGGGTGTGTGCACCTGCGAGAGACAGCATGATCAATGTTTGTCTCCTTTCTCCCTCCCTTCCCTCTCTCTGAAAACAAACAAAATCTTTTAAAAATGTTTTTATTTCACCATCATATTTGCAAGATGTTTTTGTGTGATATACTTTTTTTTTTAAAGCACTTTGAAGGTGTTTCTCTAGTGTTTTCTATCACCTATACCATCTGCTAGAGAATCTGTGACCTTTAGAATTGTGATTTCCCTTTATGTGATGTGTTTTCTCTGCTTTTAAGATTCTATCTTTGGTTTTCAGCAGTTTAATTATAATGTGCCTAGACATGGCTTTGTATTTATCCTGTTCTGTGTTTACTGAGAATTTTGAATCTGTAAATTTATGTTGTTGGCCAAATTTGGTGAGTTTTTGGCTACAGTTTCTTCAGTTTTTTCTGCCTAATTGTTTCTACTTCTTCAGGGACTCCAATTATATGTATATTGCTTTTGATATTGTTTTACATGTTCCTCATGCTCTGTTAATATATTGTTTTTATATTGGATCATTTGTATTGATTTATCTTCAAGTTTCTGACATTTTTCTGTTAAACCCATTCTGCCATTAGGCCCAGACAGTGAATCTTTTTATTTTAGGCACTGTATTTTTCCTACAATTTCTATTTGGTTCTTTATGTGTTTGATTCCTCTGCTGAGTTTTAATACCTTTTCATTGATTACAATGTATTTTGCTTTACCTCATTGAACATACTAGCTGCTTTAAAGCCATTGATAATCGTAGTATCTGCATGATCTGAAATTAAGCCTCTCCTTTATTATCTTTTCCTTTGAGAACAAGTCCTATTTCCTTTTTTTTAAAATCCTCACCAAAGGATGTGTTCATTATCTTAGAAAAATTGATATGAGGGACATCCATTGATTACCTCCCTTACATACCCTAACAGGTGATCAGACCTGTCACCTGGGTATATGCCCTGACCTGGAATAGAACCTGCAACATTTTGGCATGTGGGACAATGGCACTCCAGCCAACTAAGCAACCTGGCCAGGGCTCTTCTTACTTTTTATGTCAAGCAATTCTGAACTGTGTTATGAACATTGTTTCGGAGTCTCCGGATTCTGTTTTATTCCTCTGCAAAGTGTGGATCCTTTGTTCAGCAAGAAATTAACTTGGTTGGAACCAAATGAGAATTTTGTCTTGCTTATAGTGGGTAACAGCTCAAACCTTGTTTAAATTCTTTTATCTGAAGGAGTAGGATATTCTATTTTTAGTACTTTTATCTGAGCTACCTTCACTCCACCTTTATGCTATTCAAATAAAATGATGTCATAGCCAGAGATTGTCTGAGTTTGTACAATTCAGAGTTCCCTTTTCTGGTTCTCCTTTTCTGAATTTTTGCCTCATTTTCTAGCTTCCCTGAGCTTCCTTCTCTTGGTTCCTCACACCAGAAAAATAGTAGGCTTTCTTTGTGAGGTTTTGCCACCCTGTACTGAACCATAATTTCAGTCTGTCTATAGGTCAAAGCCAAAATGGGAAACTCACTTTCTATTGGTTACTTTCTCCACATTTCTGTTGGAAGCTTACTCCTCCATATTAGAACTCTCCATTCCAAAGTAATAAAAAATTTTTTAAATGTTTGAATAGAATTATAAGGTTTATCTATGCTTAATATTTCTAAGGATTTTACTTTTGTCATACGTTTTAAGAGAAGCAGAAATATTCCTCTACTTGTCCATAATCGACCATTTTACTATCTCAAAAGACGTTTATTTCTTTATTCTAATTAAGGTCATCTAGTAAACAGCCTTTGATAAGCTGATAGGCAATAAACCTGTAGATCCAAATCAGTGCTGTTTAAATTGTAACCTGCCAACCAGTGTTAGTACATGAATTATTTGTTGCCTTGTTCATGATGAGATGAAGACAGAACTGAGAACACATGTTTGACACTTTCATGCACCTTTTATGGGGCAATTTTGTATCTGCTAAATATAAGGAACAAAGTGGCCTTTTATTTTACATGCCTTTGGTTTTCCTTAAACTTCTTTTTTCTAGCAATTAACTTTTTGTATATTAAAACCAAAAATTGCTCGGTGATGGTATGAAAATTAAAAACAAAAACTGGTTCTTCCCACATATAATTTGAGAAACACTGGTCTAGCTTACAAATAAGAAAATTAACCTTGGGAAGTTCTCAAGTTAACCATTTAATAGGAAAGATAAGGCTAGACTATAGTTTGATTATAGCAATAGTTTCTGAATGACCTGACAGGCTAAAATGTTGTTTAGGTACAGAAAGTCCTAATCAAGTTGACATCTCTTGGATATATATATGTATGAATGACATAGCAGTCAATTGTCAAAAAAGAATTCAGTACTACTTTAATTTACAGCTGAGATTAAGGTATTATTTGCTTGTTGTTCAATCTGAGAAGTTACTGTCTTACTGTTCAGGTGAGAAGTAAAACAGTAAGTTCACAGAACAATAGCAGTAACAAAAACAGTTACTGAGAGCCTACTGTTCAACCAACTCTGTGTATAGAAAAACAACATATTATGTGGTATTTTAATTTCCATTTTAGGGATAAGAAAACTGAATCTTGGAGAAGCAACTTAATCAAAAGCATATGGCAAATATGTGACAGAAGCAGGATTCTAATTCAGATATGACTGGTTCAAAAGTCTCTACACTTAACATCTTAACATTACTGTTCTTTATTAATCACCAGATTGGCCCATATACAAATTATTACATCAGGCAGATGGTTTCAGGTGCTAGAAATAAACTGGGTAGTAATATGCGGGTCTCCCATTCAAAGATTCATCAGTCTTCACCAAACTTAGCTTGGAAAACCTATATCAAAGTATCAAGTGACAGTGAGTCAGCATTTTGGAAGGCAGGTAAAATGGGGAAGTACTAGCAAATTATTTATGAATCATTGTAGATGTTTATGCTCGTTATGTGTTTCTGGACTACTTACTCTCTTTGCCTATTAGAGGAATACAGTTAAGGTCTCTTTAAGAATTATAGAAATAAAAAACATTGGCTATCATCCTGTCCTTGCCAAGCTTTAGAAGGGAACAGAAAGGCAAAGCATTTTGTGCTTTCTCACATATTAATTCATTTTAATAAGTATTCTAGCTTATGATGAACATAACTTGGCTAGGTTGTTCTTTTGGGAAATGTAATTTCAAGTTAATATTTCACTGTATAAGATTTTCTTAAAAACATCAGTTGTCAGTATAAGTTAAATCTAGTTAAAATCAACATAATTCTACTTATCCTAGCAAGGAAGAGTTTTTTAAAAAATGCCTAATTTTTTACAGAAATAAATTTAGCACATTTCCTACACCATACATGAGGTGACTGGGATTCAACCTCAAACAGAAAAATTCCTTTATGGTATCCTCTCCATGTCCTTCCTGTGTCCTCTGTACACAGAAAATTACCGGCAGAAGCATTTCCTCTGCACCCAGTTCCTGTTCTCTTATCGCAGCTCCATCCTTTCCCCTCCCTTCCTGCTCTGCAGGGGAATTTGAGAGGTCAGGGAATGATGACTAAGCGTTTGCCCTCTACCCAACACCACCACATCCAGTAGCGTGTGTCCTGATTTTTTTTTTTTTGCATATTTATCAGCTCCCTCTGAATTTCTTCTTCCATATCTGTGTGACAATGGATTAATGCCAAAGTGCTTTTCCCCTTCAGACACTTGCAGACCATGGAGACTCCAAGTCACAGCAGAACTGAACTTCTCAGGTTCTTTTCTAGTGCCCTTTCTAAATGTAATGTTGGCCCAGGGTTGGAGTGGAAATAGAAAGAAGAGCATTATCAGTTCCCACCCCACCCCCATCAGTCCAACGCTTTCCCTATTACCCTTCCCTTACTAATCACTCGGCCACTCTTCCTCTCCTGCAGCCACCACTGTTTGAAGTTTTTGAGTTAGAAACTGTTTATATACATTAGTCCATTCCATCTTAACAACGCTTACGAAGTGGGCAGTAATGCTAACAGCTAACACTCGAGTGCTTACTATGTGCCAAGAATTGTTTTAGGCATTTTACATGTACTAACTCATGTAAACTGCGAAACTATTATTCTTCCTATTTTACGGACAACGAAGTTTACGTTCAATGTCCAGGGTTACACTGCAAGGATCTGGCAGAGGCAGGATTTGGAGTTGATGTCTGACTGGCTCTAAAGCATCCTTTAATCATTACTTAGTAATTACTTAACTATTATTCTCGGACCCCAAATCTGGCGAATATTTTGCCATTTCACCTCTCCGATCTAATTCCCTTCTCTTCCTCCCTTCCTGACACTGCCTCCCCAGTCCTTTCTGCGCCTTTAACACCATCCTACCTTTCGCCCACATTCCTTTAAGCCCGTCAGCTCGTCTTCCTCGACCTCCACATTCCTGCCTCAATAACACTCGCCCCTCAGATCCTTGACGTTCTTTTGAGACCCTCATCCTTAGTATTCCCTTCAGCCTCTCTCATTTCTAAAATTTCCCTCCTTCCACAGGCTCTTCGTCCCTACAGCCTCGTGGGACCCTCTCACCCTGGGAGCCGTCACCTCCCTCGCTCAGAGGCAGCACGAGGGGATGCCGCCGGAGCAGCGCGTCCCGGCCGGCGTCCGCGGGGCGCCACAGGGTCCTCCCGCTCCCTGGCAACTCCCGGGCGCGGTGCAGTCTGGGGGAACATGGCCGCTTCCGGTCTCCCTCCCGTGCTGGCGTTGGCCTGACCGCAGCCCCTGGCCGGCGCACTCCTCCCTCTGCTCCTCCCGCCCGGCTGCGGTGGAGGTCGCTCCAGCCTTTCCGTCCCGCTGCCCGCGCCGCGCCATGGAGAAGAGCTCAAGCTGCGAGAGTCTGGACACCCACCCGGCGGCAGCACGGCCGCCCAGCGTGGATTCCCTGTCCAGGTACCCTGGACGCCCGGGGCCCCGCCCAGCGTCCGAAGGGTAGGGGAATGAGAGGGTCCGGGCACCGCTGGACGGTGTCCCAGCTGGCAGACTCTGGTCTTCCTAGGCTGCGCCGGAATTCCTTCACTGGGACTCGAGAGAGCCACTTCCTCCCTCTCTGGGGCGTAGAGGCTGGGAAAAGGAGGTTAAAGCTCGCTGCTTCTCTGTCGCTGCCTCTACCTTTTGTAGTCCAATTTAATTTTACCCCGGTTGAGGTAGCTCTCTTCACTCCTTTCTCTGGTCGCTCATTTCTTCTCAAGTCAGTTTTTTTAGACATCCTTACCCCCTGCCCTTGGCCCCATTTCCTCCCTGCTTTTTTCTTTACTATTCTTTCCCAAACTACCCTCCAGCTTTTCTTCCACCCATCTTTATGGCTTTGGTGTTTGAACTCTTGTCCACCCCTTTCCTCTCTTTTCTGTCAGTTCACTTCCATATACCTTTGATGATTTTTCCAACTCTCTGAACCCATCCCCCTACTTTGCTTAAAAATGTAAATAAAAATGCCCACTGTGCATCTCTTGTCTAGATCTTCCAGCTGAAAGTCATTGCCTAGAAATCTGAGTAATTCTTATCCCTGAGTGAATAGTGAGTGGTAGTTTTCTTACTAGGTTACCGGTTCTCCAGGTTATTTCTCTTCTACCTGATCAGATTTTCCCCGCCCTGTAATTTTGAGAACTTAGTATGCAGCTTTGGAGAGAGTTCTTGTGAATATCAAGCAGACAGGTTTTAGGTGCAAGTTTTTTCTTTGGTTTCTTTAAAATAGTGATTTAAAATTTTGTTAAATAATTGGAGATTGTATTTGTTATTTAGCCACAACGAAATCGTTCTTTTCCATTGAAGAATAGTGCACGTACAATCCCCCCCCCCCCCCCCCGGGTAAACTGAAGTTGCTATGTCTTGTTTTAATTCATTTTGGACTCTGATGAATATGAGTGATACTGGCATTTTTTTTCCTATTGCTGTTCTGGACCTCATTGGGAAAGTATGAGCTGATTCCATCATTTTAAATTAGATTCCCTTCCTATAGGCACCAGTCTCCCTTTTTCGGAGTCGTTAGCGAGCACAGCTTAATTGTTGGTTTAATTGTCTTCTCTACTAGGTTATAAGCTACTGAGCACAAGGGCCATAACTTGCTCAGCTGCTTATCCCCGGCAGCTGACAGAGACCTTGCATGCCAGAGTTGCTCAGTAAATGTATTTTTGAATTTGTAGATTGATTTATCCAGGAGAGAATTTTTCTTTGCGTTTGATTGTGTACATTGTGCACTGAAGCATTTTGTGAAACCTATGTTTACTAGTCTGAAATTTAGCTGAAAATTTACATACTCTTTTGTACAACCATTCAGAAAACAGATTGGAAAATTATAATTTTATGGGAAAGTTACAAATGACAACTGTGGTTCAGAATAGAATGTAAAGAAAACCAGTGAGACAGCCAGTAACCTCATCCAAGCCAGAGGATTTAAAACTACAGGAGGCAGCATAGTCTCCTAGAAAACGGAAAGTACTGGGAGTCAGGAGAACCAGGCTCTAAAATCCTTGCTTGTTTTAGGTAGCTATTTGGCCTGTATCATTTAACATTTTCTATATGAAGTTTTCTCATCTTTTAAAATAAGCAGTTGATCTAGCGAATCTGTAAGGTTTCTTAGAACTCTAAAATTCTCTCATTCTTTATCTTGATAATACTAAGATGAATGCATTCTTATCAATCATTCTTAGTCATTCATATCAGTTAGTTATTAATTATGGATGTATTTTGTCAATTACTAAGGTGAGTGCATTCTTATCAAATATTTCCTTTACAAATAACCTTTGTTTTAGGTTTTTGAAATTACACTAAATAAATGTTGTTTATTATTACAAATTAATATACCTAATTGTGCCACTTAAACACTTTTATTTTCTAAAGATAAAAGAAAGCTCAGCAATTGTAGTTAGAGTTTATAGATCTATTTTAATATATTAATAAAAAAATTATGTTACTATTGGAAGAATTTAAGAACTTTTTGAAAGAACTTTGACTATCGTGTTAGTGTCATCCTCTCTGGACAAAAATATAAGTATGACTCTCCACTTTGACATGACAATGCCAGCTTTCATTCCTGTGCTTTTGAAGGTAGAAAGATAACATTTATTGAATGTCTACTGTATAGAATTCATCCTTGCTAAATCTTTTATATCTTTTAGTTCATGAATCATTGTAACTATTGGTGGCACTTTTATCAATAGTAAAGAATAGCTACATTGTAGACACTTTTTGGAAAGTTTGTATTTACACTTAATCTAAGCTAACAATCACAAGTGATTCTAGTACAAAGGCAGGGCAGACAACCATGGTTATAATAGCTATCTATGTTAAGTGGCTGCCCAGCTTGTTTTTACTTGTTAGCCTATGATTAACCAAAAAATAGATGTTTGAACTATGTTATCTCAGCCTTTTGCAAAAATGTTGCCCTTAAGTTGTAGTTTATTTTTATGCTTTCTGTTTTATACATTAGGAAATTTTTAATTTCAAATTTTCTATTAGAAAATTACCTTGTGAATTTGTTTTGATATCCCCTGCAAAATATGGTTAATAATACAGTTTCATGTGTTATAGATTATCTTTTGCATACTAAGTTGACATAAATTTCTGCTGAGTTTAGCTCCAAGGAAAATTATGTGTGCTGCTTATTTGTTTGAAAATGGAAACTATGTAACTGAATTATCCTCTTCAGTTTAACAAATTTGTAACTGAAATTGGTAATATACTCATCTCTAATTTCTTTTATTAGATTCAGTTTAAATACATGTTATGTTTAAATATGTTAATTTATAAGGTGTTTTAGGAAGTATATAAGTCTGAAAAACAATACACAAACTTATCTGGTTGCCCTTTTAAAAAAATTTTTAAATGACACACTCCACTGAAGTTGGATGACTGGCTCTTGTGGGATCTGTAGAGCACAGGAAACATACGTTGAGTCTTGATATACACACACACATATATATATGTGTGTATGTATACACACAGAGACATATATACATATATACACGTACTCATCTCAGACTCGTTATGGCTTCTAGTTTTGCCTTCTAGGTTGTCTGTCATAGGCTTGCTGCCTTCGGTCACAAAAGAGCAATTTCATTCTTTCTTTTGACTTTTTTAAAAAAATGTTCAGTTACAGTTAACATTCAATATTGTATTAGTTTCAGGTACACCACATAGTGGTTAGATACCTACATAACTTGCAAAGTGATCCCCAGTAAGTCTAGGGCCCACCTGGTACCAGACATAGTTATTACAATATTATTGGACTATATGCCCTATGCTATACTCTTCATCCTTGTGCATTTGATTTTTTATATGACATGAAGATAACAGTTTCCTAATTAGCATCCTTAAAAAAAGTAATTTTCTTTGGTGAGTCCTGCCTGGTATTGCCCTGCTACAATGAGCTGTTCAGCAGCTCTTGTATCTCATCTTGCTCTATATTGCCCATTCTTCTACATGTTCAAACCCACAGAGTTGTGAAAAAATTTATTTCAGCACAATGATAATCTATTTTCTGTAATTTTATTCTTATTGGCCTTGCTCTGATTCTTGACAGAAATATGTGACTTATACACGATATAGATAAAACAATACTGTAGGCTATATATTATAACTTTTATGAGAGCCTCAGAATTGTATGAGTTATACAGCAAAATTGAAAACTATATTGGTACTATTCTGCCTTAGTCTGGTTTTCTATTTTTTCAGTTTGTCCACTGCTGTAAAATGTATTGCTTGAGTGTGTTTCTTTACCTTTTACTATGTATGATCAAATGCTAATACAGTTGACCCTTGAACAACATGGGTTTGAAGGGCACCAGTCCACTTACATGTGGATTTTTTTTTTTCAATAAATACCTGTACTGTTTTGATCATAGTTGGGAGTTCACCGATATGGAGGGCCACTGTATGCATTGATCTACACCATTTCATATAGGGGACTTAACATATCTGTAAGTTTTGATACCTATGGGATTGCTGGAACCAATCCCGTGCAGGCACTGAGGGACAGCTAAGTTTTGGGAGAGTCAAAAGTTATTCTTGAATTTTCAACTGCTGGTGGGTCGGCACCCCAGCTCCCATATTGTTCAAGGGTCAGCCGTGTCTGTCTAGTGCCAGATATGTGCCTAGTGAACATTTGAATAAAGAAATGGTGACTAAATGTTCACCACTTGCTTATTTGTTGTTTCCACTCAAATGATTGAAAAGCATTTTCTTCTGTTGAATTTTGCCTGTAATCTCACAACTTCAGGTTCAAGCTGAAGTTATTCTTGCATGAAGTCCCTTGACACCCTGAGCTGATTTTATTTACTGCATTATATTTCCTGTATTTAGGCCTATATGTCTTCGTGGTACTATGTTCTCTTAGCCTACCTGCTTTTCCATCAGCTGTTCTTGATTACTTTGTACTCTTCCTAACTTATCTTGTCAGTGATTTTATTTCATGTGTATTTCTTTTTTTTTTTTAAGATTTTATTTATTTATTTTTAGAGAGGGGAGGGAGGGAGAAAGAGAGAGAGATAGAAACATTAATGTGTGGTTGCTGGGGGACATGGCCTGCAACCTAGGCATGTGCCCTGACTGGAAATCGAACCTGCGATGCCTGGTTCGCAGCCCGCGCTCAATCCACTGAGCTACCAGCCAGGGCCTCATGTGTATTTCTTTAATCCTTTATGTATCCTCATGCTGTAATTATTCTGGGCACCACTGGTTGTTTCAGATTATTTTGATTTATCAGTTGATTTTTAGTTTATAAATTCATTATCACTTATAAATATCCCATACTTACATTTAACTTAGATTAAAACAAATCAAAGGGGAGGTACCCATAATATACTGAAAATGTACTGTCCAACTGTTTACATTTTTAAATGGGGTCTTCCTTGAAATTGTCATCACTGGAGAACAAGAAACTCTGGATTTCTGTTTCTGTGAACTTTGATGGTACTTATAAACTGAAGAGGTAGGAGAGTTTTTAAGACTTCTAAAACACATTTTGTAGCAAGGTCTCATCTTTAGTTTTATCTTCAAGGTCACTGATAGATATGTTGTTGGTAGGAAATATGCTTTTGGGTTGTTTTTCCACTAGTGGTGATGGATTTGTGTCCAATCCTACATTCTTACATTTCCTTTGTGACTCTTGGCATGTCTTCTGAGGCAGCCAGCCAGGACTCATTGTAGAGGCTATAGCCATACAGCAAAGTGAAGCTAACAGGTTGAACCACTAATTTTGGCCTTATTATTAGCACTTTGCATCTGACATTGAAAATATCGATAGCCTAATAATTACTTGTTTTGGATTTCATTATTCTGGGACTCTAAAAAAACTTAAAATTTCTGTAAGATAAGATACAATATTATTACGAACTAATTAGTGATTATTGTGTAGATTTTCAGAAAGCGCATTTAAAGAGATTAATTACATTACTACTCAAAAGTGTATGTTAATACCACAGCTAAGATTGGGATCCATGTATGTTTTCTTCTTTCCTCCTTATGCCATCGTGAGTAGTACTCTATTAATGTAGATCCATAGTTCCTAGACCAGTGGCATCAGCAACTCTTGGGAATTTGTTAAAAATATAGATTCCCTGGTCCCACCTCATATCTAACTGAATGAAAAACTCTGGGGGTGGAAACCACAGTTGGTGCTTTAGCAAGTCCTCTAGGTAATGCAGATACATGGAGATGTTTGAGAACCACTGCCTTCAGTCTTTTACTAATTGTTGCCTAGTAACTGCATCAATATTAGTTGAAATAGACTAAGTGATGACCTGTGTTAGAGCTACCTACTATAAGCCTATTACTTGAGAGCATTTTTGTAAAATATTGACTGAAGTAGTGGAAAGTAAGTCATTTCATGGATTTATTATATCTGATTGTTAGGGAATTTTCCCAGGTCTTTTCTTTCTCCACCACGAGTAACACAAATCAAGAATACACATCTTAAGCTTTTTCTTAAAAATAGATTCTTGATGAGCTACATTAATGGTAGCATGCATTTAAAAATGTGTTACGAAGAGGTGATTCAGGACATCACCTGAACCAATAAAGCCTGAATTATGCCCACGGGAAGGAAATAACCCAGATACAGATGTCCAGAAAGCGTTAAGTTTGTTTTGGAAAGCTGCTAGGTTAATGCTGTTGTATTCAGAATCTCCCCAGCCAAAGATGGCATGTGATTCAGCAGTTGACCAGTGGATTTTAGCACAGAATATTTTCTCTTTTTAAGGTAATTAGTTTTGAATAGGTAAAGCACTTTGTGCTTATTGTATGCTTTACATGGATTAAAAACTATTGAGAGGTTATAGTCAAGATTGGGAGTGATTTTGTAAGCCTGGCTTCCACAGGAAGTCAGGTTAAAAATGGAACTATAAAAAAAGAAAAGATTGGTATAAGGTTATTAAAATTAAAGGGACTAGAGAAGATGTCCTCTTAATGAAAATAATAACCTCAATTCCCTTTCCCGTAACTTTATTACACAGAACTAATTGTGTTTATCCCTCTTAATGTGTTTCTATATATGTATCAACATTGTTGTCATCGCTACAGACCGCTAATGAGCAAGCTTTATAATTCTTCCCCTGCTCAAGTACATAGTACCCATGGCAGTAATTGCTGATGAAATTTCATTCTTTCAAAGACTCTTACTGGATGTGATTAACTCTTAGGCTCATTAAACAGTTTTTATTCTAGATGAAATAAGGGCCAATCTATGTTTTCAATATAATAAAAATTAACTTTTAATGTATGTT
>PVIA01007523.1:47835-82370 GCA_004024845.1 Tonatia bakeri
TCTTTTTTTTTTTTTTTTTTTTTAAGTTAGGGTTTAAGCTTAGCAGAGTATAGCAGAAAATCTAAACTAACTGTGGCTTAAAATAGAGATAATTCCCCCCCACACACACACACACACAAAAGCCCAAAGATAGTCCCTCTGGCTGGTGTGGCTCAGTTCGTTGGAGTGTCTTCCTGTAACTGAGGTGTTGTGTGTTCAAGGATTACCAGTTGGGGCATATACATAGTGTGCAGTTTTGGTCCCCTGTCCAGGGACTTAGAATCCCCGGTCTGGGTGTATATGGGAGGCAACCAGTAATGTTTCTTTCTGGCATCAATATGTCTCTCTTCCCCTACCTTTCTCTCTAAAAAGCAATGAAAAAAAAAAATGTCCTTGGGTGAGGATAAAAAAAAAAAAAAAAGCCCAAAGATAGTCAATATAGATCTGATATGGTGAATCTGGAGTATCAAGGACACAAATTCTCTCTAACTTGACTGTTACTTCAGGAACCAAAATTGCTGTTGGAGCTCTATCTTCATCCTAGTCAAAGGAAGGGGAAAGGGGAAAAAAGAGCCATGTTCTCTCTCTTGAAAGGATACTTTTTTGAAGTTACACGTAGTCTTTTTAAACTTATATACAGTTGGCCAGAACATGGTCCCATGGCCCTGCCTAGCCACAAGGGAGGATAAGATATATAGTCTCTCTTGGGAGGCCTTGTGCTGCGCCAAGAGTTGGACTTTGGTTTCCAAGGAATAGGAGAGACTGGCTATTGGAGACAATCAGCAGGTTCTCCCATGGTATACCAAAGAAATAATTTTAAAACAAGGAAGGTAATATTCTAGGTAACTACCTACCTACTTAGGTAATTTCTCTCATTTCAGTTCTAAAGATTTGGTTTCCATAAGGAAAATGAAGCTGGTCATTTTGGACCATGTTATTTTATGACTGGTTTTGTCAATATTTCATGTTTGTTTTTATATCTTTGATCTAAAATATTGATTAAAAATTCAGAGAAATAAATATTTTATGCATTTTTCTGTCAGCTAATATAAATACTGATATTTGAAGCATGTAATGTCAAACACAAGAAGTTTGATATTTGAGAGTGAGTAGAAGAGGGCAGAGAAATCCCCTTTGAATTGATACAGCATTATTCATTGGCTTAGAGGGTTTAATAGACATGAGTCAAAAATATATCCTCTCCTTTGTTAACAGAGTTCCCAGTTCCTGATGACTGCAAGTGAGCAGTTGTCCAAGTCGGACTTTGTTTTGTGGTTGTACATTAGCAAAAGGGACAATAACTTTGGCTGATGGTGGGCTAATGATTACAAGCCCTAATTTTCTTGAGCTGAGCCAAGATGCTCAGTATGGTTCAAAAAAAATTTTTTTTTTGTCATAAAGATATCCTCTGTTACTGATATTGGATAATAGTCCTCAGTTATAACCAACAGCAGTACCTAAAAATACAAACACCTGACATAAGCTTTGCTTTTCAAGGAGTAGGTAGTTGTGGTAGTAATAAATTAATACTATTAACATTAATAATGTTAATGATAGCACTTAACATTTATTGAGAGCTTGCTGAATGCTGGGCATAGTGCTAAATCCCTTAATATGTATTTTCTAATATAATCCTTATAATTATATGAAATAAACAGTATTATTATTCCTATTTGACAGATGAGAAAACTGGAGATTAGGGTGAGCACTTTGATGTTTGACCCCAAATCTGTTTAAGGCTCTATGTGCTATAGAGAACCTGAAGACCTAGAGCACAGGTACAGGCCAATGCTTGGTAGTTAGAGGGCAATCCAGGGCAGGTTAATTGGGCAATAGTGACAAAGAGGCCAGTTTCCTTAAAGAAGCCAGTTTCCTTGACCGCTGCACTGCTGAGGGGGAGAAGGATAAGGTGCACAGTATGCAAGTGAGCTTAGTTAGAGTGCCCATATTTGGACAGAATTTTCTTTAGCTTTGAATGTTTTATTCGCACAGAAAATAGGTTGATTTTGTTTTCTTTGCTTGGTGATTAAGAGGATAGTATCATTACCATTCAAAAGAAGAGTTTTACATTAACCATCAGATAAATTGTGAAGCAGGTAAACACATGCCGAAGTTTCCTTCTACTCTCTCCCTACTCCTCCCTCCCCCACAGGATTTTCAGAGTAATTTAGAATATTTTATTGTAGGGTTCCTTAAATACCTGAATTCCCCTAAGTTCCTTTGTGTTTGTTTACAGTTAATGTGTTAAGAGCCATTGACATTTGAAGATCATCAGAAGTGAAGATAAAACATCTCAAAAATTATAATGTAAGTGAATGGGAAAATGAAAATAAAAAATGAACAAAAGTTAATATTGCCAACAATGTTCTGGAATCCCTATATTGCCCCAAATGAAATTTTTGCATATGATAACCAATAACTACAAACTTTAGTCCCAATTCCAAGTCCCAGTTCTTAAAATTCTGTATTCTCTTCCACCTAGGGAAAACTGTGACTAAATTTTAGTCATTGGTAATTTTCCATTAGAATTCTTTGGCTTCCATGTACTGTTTTTTTCCTTTTCCTCCTTTGCTCTTTGACAAGGGCTCATGCTATTTAAAATTGTGTGTGTGTAAAAAAAAATTATGTGTGCAGAGACTGCAATCTTTGCTTTTCAGCTGCTGATGTGTTTTACCCAACTTTAATTTTACTACCATTTTGTATGTTTCGTAGCCAAAAGTATGACCAGTTACCAAGCTGGCCTCCTCCCTTCCTCCCTCCCTGCCTCCCTGCTTCCTCTCTATAAACATTTGTTTAGCATCTACTGTGTTCTGCACAGTATGCTAGATCCAGAACTTCTAAGACTTTGGCACTGAAACAAATTATGTCATTTTTTTTTTATACAGTTGGGGCATAAGAGATTATTTACTGTGACTAGGACTTGTCCTCAAATGCAGCTGAAGCTCACCTGCATATTTTAATCACCTGTGGTGCTTGGTGAACATGTAGCTGCCTACCTTCCAGCCCAGACATTGTGAATCACTGGAAAGGAGCCCCAGAATCTTCACTTAAGGGGAAAACCACCAATCCAGATACTTTCGAATTCTAGTCTCTGTGTTTGTAGATAAGAGAACAGACCTAGAGAAATTTAATAACTTACCCAAAGGCCCAATAGGTAGAAGGCCAGGAAAGGTTGGTATTGTTTCCCCCAAAGTGACAGAGCTATTGAGTGCTGTAAGTGATTTCCTGACTTCCACTGCTAGATTTCACTAACTCACATAGTGAATTTTGTTGGGCCTGACAGCTTCACTGTGTATACATAAAATTATAGCTAATCCATCATTGTTCCTAAAAAAATAACTAAAAGCACATATTGGTTATGTGCCTGAAAAACATGGGCTGTTTCTTCATCTGTAGTCAGTTATGTGACTGATTTTGATCTTGAAATCATTGAGTGGAAAAAACCCTGGTAGTCCAGGTAGAGGAAAAACACTTTTTCTTGTTTTCTCCATTGCACTATTCTTACTTGACCTTTACATTTCATGCTTTTGAAGAGGAGGGCTCTGATTTCATTTTTGAATGATGGTAGTAGCTACCACAGTGCTTTGCAAATAGGTGCTTAATAAATTATAGTATGAGCAGTATGTAGTATGAAAACATGAACATAGGTAGTATGAAAAACTTTGTTTTTCTCTTTGGATTGTATTAGACATTATTAAGAATGGTTTTATTTGTTTGGTTCAGAATCCGATGCTTTATGTACCAAGCTAGAGACATTAAATAATTAAAGTTATTTTCTATTTTTAGTACTACATTGTCGTGGTTTGTGTTTACAGTATCTCTGAGGGACCAGAATATTTAAGTATTTTATGAACTATAAGAGTGTGAATTAATTTTGGTGTTGTGTATATTTTGTATTGTGTATTGTACATTGATAGTTATTGAATTGTAACCTTATATTACTAAACATAGTTATCCAATTTTATTTAAAATACTCTATAATTCTGAAATTCACTACTAAGTTTAACTATAAAATGCAATTACCCAATTTTTGGGATATTTTGGATATGTGTTAATTGTAAGATTTTAAAAAGTGACATTTTAAAATCACGCATTCATTTCTGATAAATTTATTAAATTTTGTAATTATAAATTTTCCTTCTATTAAATGTTTTTTCTGCTTTTTTTTTGTAATAACAGGTTCAAAATCATAAATATAATAGCTCTAAAAAAGGACCCTGTCTATTATGCATTCTAATTCCTTCATTTTTTATGTTGGGACAACTAAAGTTAAGGGACTTGCCTAAGAGAGGAAGTTTTATGAATGTTAAAATACACTTGAGAAAAAAACAGAATAACATTGATTGTATTTCTATGATGATATATGTGAAAGGCTTTGAAAACTGTAGTGTCACACAAATACAATATAGTTGCCGGTATCATGATAATACATCCACTGAGTTTCCTTGTGATTTAATTGAGAATGTTTACTATTGTTTTATTTAAAATCAGAAAGAAAAATACATGTGCTTGTCACTTGGCTTGTTCTCCTATTTTTGGTGGCTCATATTTTACTGAGTCTCCCTTAAGTACATGGCACTAGAATAGGTATTTTGCAGGTTACTTAAAATTCTTTCACGGTGCTAATCCAGTCCACATTGCTACTTCATATACTGCAATACACAAAATACTCAGAGTGATACTTCTATTTTGGAAGAATTTTGTCAGAAATTTTCTAAGAGAAAATGATTAATGAATGAGTAAATGAATGTTCAGTATTATCAATATAATCAAAGCAATGTTAACACATTTTGGTGTAGTTTTTATAGTCACAAAGCTGTGTAACCTATATCATCTAAGTTATTTACATAACAGCCTTGTGAGGTAGGCCCTCATTTGACAGATGAATAAATTAAGTGCAGAGAAGTGACATGATTGTCCAGTGTCCCCTGCTTGAAAAGGTAGAACTGGAACTTTGACTTTAAATGCCATGCTGCTTTCACTGCCTGGCATAAAGCATAACGTGGAAGTTTTTTGGGGTATATGTTTTGCTATTTTAAATTCTAAATGTTGGAAAACTCATGACAGGTTCGTCTTGTCCAGTCAACCAAATTATTTAGTGTGTACTTCTCTTTAGAAGTTCGACTCATTTCGCTACTTAAAAAAGAAAAGATACACAGGTATCTTTTGGATAAAAGACTCTTTCTTAGCATGGTTACCAGTGTGTGCTGCCTAAGATGATTTGAGTGTTTAAATATTTACAAGGGTAGTGACTGTGGTCTTTAGAAGTATACTGAACTGTGTAAACTCAGAAAATATACTGTGTTAAATGATACAGCACAGTATAGTGAAAAGTCTTGATTATCTTTTAGTCCTGGGTTCTTTAGTTCCATTCTACTTCTTAACTATGACTCTGGATTAGTCACCTGATTTCTCTTGGCTGGATTCCCTTATTTGGAGAAAGGGTGAAATGGTACCTGTTATCCTATCTTTATAGGGTTGTTACCAGACCTGCACATAATGGTTGATGATGATAACAATAGTTGAAAAAGTTAACAGCTATGTAGTACATATATCATGTGGTAGGCACTGTTTTAGGTATTTTACATGTATTAATTCATTTAAATTATTTTAACAATCCTGTGAGTTATAAGAATTATCAGAATCCTACTTTATAGATGAGGAAACTGAAGCACAGAGAGGTTAACTTCCTCAAGGTCTCACAGGGGATTGAACCCAGAATTTAGTACCAGGCAGTCTAACTCCAGAGTTGGTATTATATATGGAAGATAATGTGTGTGAAAACACTTTGGACATTTGTAAAAAGACATACTAAGTATTAATACTTAAAATAATATTTAAAAAGATATTTATGCTTATACGGATAGTGAAAAAGATAAAAATAAGCAAGAAAATAATGTCTTATGATTATTTATGATTTGTACTAATTTAGTGAATAGGGAACAGTATTCAAAATTATGGAGGGATGGATCACTGAATGATGCCAATCGTGTAGATTTTTAACTTAACCTATCCAGGCTAGCAACAGAAAGAGGCATTGAATGCTCTTCTTTTCCTACTGAATGCTTTAACTTAGTTTCTACAAAAAAACCCAAAATACCTATTAACTTTACTTTTATGGTTTCAAGTTTGTGCAAATCTCATTACACTGAAAGGGGAGTGACTCATTAATAATAATAAGTATAGAAAAATGAAAATATCTATCTGATAATTTGTAGAATGGCTTTGTGACTTTCTAATTTTCATAATGAATTTAGATTTTTATGATGGGATGAGAAAATTACATGCGAGGTCATTTATCAAGACATTTAAGCCTCAAAGACGGTAGTCTGTCTCCATTGTTGTTGTTTGGGATTTTTTTCATCTTAGGATAAAAGGATACATGAGTTGGGCCAGTCCTTCTCTCAAGATACCACATCTTGAGAGACGCATTCCCCAGGTGTTTTCAGTGTCTGGGTAAAAGTGTTTGTTGGTCAAGTGTTTACTGAGTAGGTCAACTCCTCTCTTTCAGTGTTTCTGACCGTACACTTCAGTTTGGGATGGAAGTGTTTGTTTCTGCGAGGAAATGCAATTTCAGAATAATGTGCTTTAAGCTGTAATGATCTGACCAATTTTCAGTTTAGTGTGACATTTTCTTAGTTAAACTGATGTGTAAATACCTTTTCCCCTCTAGGCTGCTTATGAATCCATGTAAGTTTTTATTTTAACTCCTGACTGAGTTTGAGTCAGATTTTTGAAGGAGTTCTGAGCAACTCTTTTAAGGGACTGCTGAGGGTGTTGGGCTTGATCAGAGCTGGAATCCAAGGTCCCTCTCACTCTCCAGTTCTTACCCGATCCCCTACGGATACACTAATTTTGGCTGTAATACTTAGGCATTTGCTTGTTTTATTTTATAGTTCCAGATAAGATCTTTGAAGAAGCAATGCTGTGCAGAAAAAAATAACATTTTTTATACAACCTGGATTTTCAGACTTGCTGCTGCACTACTAGATAATGCATCCTGACTTTCAGTTTAGGAAATGCAGATGATGGACATTAAAATAAAATACAAATTAAACTGCGCCCAAGATCACGTGTACCTTACAACCTTGGGGTTTTCCAGACTAAGTGCCAACATGCGCCAGCTGTCCCAGAGCTCAAGTCCCCTTTGTTTCTCTGAAGAATACAAAATGTACTTTCTCATCTCTGTCAATCAGATGCCATGATGATAAGATCATTTATGCCATCTCTTTTATACTACAGATTGGTTCAGTTAAAAAATTCAGGGTTCTGGGGTAGCACTGTAAAAATAGTTATAAGCTGTACATTAATTTGTTTGGGGGAGTTAATTTTTTTATTTTTGGTATTCTGCAAATAGTCTGACAATAAGTCTTTTGTGTCCCAAATGCTTTATACATACTACAGGCCTTTTATTATTTTTTTAAATAAAATTTTCAACAGAATGACTAATAGTACATGAAGAGTGCTTATGACACTGTAGTCCATTGTGTAAGTGTTGAGAGCAGAATTTGCATTCCCAGAAAAGCTTGTTCAGAGTCAGAATATAGAACACATTTTTTAATGTTATTCGGCAAACATGCTGTGTATGTGATCAGGACATTACTTACAGAAAGTACTTTTTAAAAAGAACCTTTTCTTTCCATGGAATACTGATTGATGAAAAGTTAAATCTGCAGTAGGAGCAAAGCGGTTTAAATAAGGCAAGTAGTTTCGATCTTATTATAATGACTATGATCAGTAATGACCGTAAATTAAGAACATGCAACCTCTCCCAAGTCCTCTGGAGGCATTTGTTTACTGTGACATGAAATATGTGAGACTTGTTTCCAGATTGTTTTGAATTAAGAGTGCCTAATGCTAGTAATGTTTATCTGTATCTCTAATTTTCAAAAATACTTTTTTACTTTTACTAGAACTGTTTTTATTGGACTTTGAAATATATTGGGAGAAGCAGAATATACATATACTTATGACATCTGTTAGTGTTTGGATTTTATTTTTCTGTTCATTGCTACGAAATACCTACAAGTGGTAGTGGGATTGACAATAAAGTATTGATAATTCTGTTAACCTTCTAGGAAACGAGCAGAGCCAGAGAGGGTCCATGCTTTCATAATGCTTTCATTGAAAAGTACTGGTGATAGAGCTGGTTTTGTGATGGAAGCTTTGGGGCAGTTTTCTGCATGGACGTGTATATGAGTGTGTGTGAGGGTGTGTGTATGTGTGTAGTATATTTTTTTAAAACTTTTGCTCCTGATTTTTGTACTTTGTATTGTGATTCATCCATTAACTAAAACTCTTTTATGTTAAGAAATTTGTACATTCAGTTATCTTGGTGAAATAAGGACATTTTACAGTACAGATTTAAGTGAAAAATACTTGTACGGCTAAGTGCTTTCCTTAGAAATTTAATTAGTGGATTCCTCCTTAGGAGGAGATCTTTATTTCTGATTTCTTCTTGTTTTCCCTTCTGAAGATGGTACTCTTGTATTTCCACAGTGCTATTTGTTGAGCACTTCGTATCAGTGTTTTTGGTCCTTTCATAGTCTTACACGGTATCATTTTATTTTATAAGAAAGAACTTAGGTTAAGTAATTTACCTGAATTATTAGTTGCTATATGGTGAAACCACGTCTCTGTGACCCTAAAGCTCATGTTTTCGTCCACAAAGCAGTTCTGTGCTTGTGTTCTGTTCCTGGTTTCTGTTGCATCCTTTATATCCCATTGTTCCCACACTGCACTATTAAGAGATACTTAACGTATCCAGCACCTTTAGACTATAAGTCCCTTGAAGAAAATGAATCAGTTCTTAATTCTATTCCCAGTATATAATACATTGATAATATTAGTAAATGTCTGCAAAAAGTATGAAAAATGAGATTTAGGAAGTTCCTGCTCCTCAAATGGAAGGAAAGAGTGGGAAGAATGGGAAGGAGGGTGCCTAGGAGGCCTTTAATTGGAGGTAGAGGTTCTTAGTCTCCATCCTTCCAAGACATCTGAGAGGTGCTTTGAGGTATAGGAATATTTTGGGGTGATCAGTGCTACTTAGAGACAGATTTCTCTGCCTTTACAGCTCTAACAGGGATGCTTTTTTTAAGGTCAGTAATACTGAGGCAAGAAGTATTCTTTAGTAATTACCCAAATTCATTTATTAAGACATGATTTTCTTTTAAAAAATAATATATTTATTGATTTGAAAGAGGAAGGAGGGGAGAAAGAGAGAGAGAAACATTTATGAGGGAAACATTGATTGGTTGCCTCCCATACATGCCCTGACTGGCAGTCGAACCTGCAACCTAGGTGTGTGCCCTGACCGGATGTTGAATCTGCAACCTATTGGTGGTGCACAGGATGACACTCCTACCAACTGAACCACACTGGCCAGAGCAGGAATGAGTATGACTAACTAACTAACTAAATAAATAAAATAAATCTCCCAACTGAAAGAAAAAATACTTAATGATACTATTTTGAAAAACAGTCATTTCTATCTCCTTACCAATACTTTGTTTGTATAACTGTTCACCTAAATATTACACTTTGAAATAGAACGTTTGAGACCAAAAAGGTGGACCATTGCACTTAAGTATAGTGAGCTAAGGAAGAAGACATTCTGTTATAATAACAGCAGACCAGTAAATGTGTGGGAATGACTGATAGATTATGGGATTTCTGTTTTGATCTTGTGGTGGAAAGAAAACTGCCACTCTGGCTAAGCTGGTAGCAGTACTATTAAAAAACAACATGACTAGTAAGTAGGGCTTACATTACGCCTTTCATACTGTCAACCTAAGTTCTGTTCTTTCATATGTAAGTATGCATATGTTTGTTCATTCGGTTATTGTGTGGAACCAGAAGGTAACATTTAAATAATATTGACTTGATTCTTTTAAATTAGGAATAAAGAGAATAATATAGTTTAGGGTAGAATGAAGAATTGGTTAAAGAGAGGGGAATTCTGGTGAGAGTAACTTCCCCTTTACAGGGGCCATGGCTCTGCAAATTTTGGATAAATGCATTTCTGATTATAAATTGTTTGCATGCTCATACACTTTAACTGTTCCTCTCTAGGGTCCATAATAAAAATTTAGTACATTAGAATATAATTTCAATTTTACTCTAAAAGGTATTTTGAACCTCTTGGGAAGTGGAGTCTCCATATGAATAAGTATAAATATAAAGAATAATTGATATTATTAACAAGGGTATTCCACAGTGCTAATTATATTTTGATCAGTTTTATTGCTTTTGAGAAAATATCTCTGTAACAAGTTCATGAATTTCTAAAATGTATGTTTATTTATAATTTTTTGAGATAGCACACTTGACCAAAATGAATAAAGATATTAATGCTCTTGGGGGCAGAAATAATGTTTTACCTACTCTTAGGAATTATGATTGTTTTTGTTTCAAAATACACTTAACTCTCCATTATTCTTATTAATTACTTTCAGGTTACCCAGGGCCTGGGAATTTCTTGTATATTTATGGCTTAAATATTTGAACCTTGTTAGTTTTTTTTTTAATCTCCATTTAAGGATTTAAAGGAACCGAAGGAATCATGTGATCATTTTATTTCTTAATAACAACCCTGATTAAAGGTTTGAGTAGAAAGGTACCCACACTAAGTAAAAATGAGAACAAAATTTCATCTGCAGCTGTCCACAGGACTTTGTGTGGGGAAAGTTTCTGTGGATAGCAAAGAAATGATCTTGAGGCACAGTCTTTGAATCACATTTTCAAATGGGACAATAGTTTATTTGTTTAAATGTGTGGGAGGGAAAAAGTTGGGGGCATTTTGAATCAAGAAATGAAAAGGTATTAAAAATTATAAAAGCCAGTTTAGCAAATATTTAGAACTATAACTCTTCATTTGTAATACTAGAATTTTATGTATGTGCTCTGAATCTTACATACAGTATTAGCTTTGAACTTTGAGACCATTTAGTATAACAGTTTCATTCTTCGAGTCTTCCTTATGACTTGAATATCATCACAGAGTTGAACTCATTGAATGTCATTGAATGTCATCATTCACAAAGCCCTCACTTCCTCAGTACTTCCTGCTCCATTTTGATGACTATTTAGGATAACGGGCCTTGAATTTAGGAGATGGCACTTTTTGTAGCCTGTCAATTAAAAAAAACATGGGTAATGATTGCTTAGTTTGAAATCCTAGCTGTGTTTTTCAACTAAGCATATATTGGGAAATTTTTTAAAAAGTTTTTGGTGGCAGGGGATAGAGGTTTAGGGGGAGGTAGCACTTAGGGATTAAAGCAGAAATTATGGAAAGGCTATGGTTTTATTTGAATACAAATTTAAAAATCTTTGTTGTTTGAAATCTGTGAAACTAAGAACCAACCATTTTAAAAAGTGTATTTGGACCACAAAACTGAATCTTTATATGTCATCTTTTCATTAGTGTGGCCAAATTTTATTCAGTTTTGGCTTTGTCAAAAATGAGATTATGTGACTTTTGTGACTTTTCCATAAGTCATTTTTTCTTTGTAATTATGGATTCGATAATCACAAATATTTCTTTATTCGATGTTTTTTACCTATAAATCAGTTACCCCTTTATTTTAGTGTAAATAGATCTGGCCTACTATTTTATTGCTGTTAACATAATGAATATGTTGTAAGTGCTAATCTCCAAAGAATTCTGATTTTTATTTGGAAGTTTTGTTGGTAAATATTTATTGAGTTTGCCCATTTCATCAAACTAGAACACATAAACTTGCTTGGAAACACTAGCAAAGAACCAGGAAGAAATAGCGAGGAGTTAAACATGAAGGTGCCGAGGGGGACATGTATCCAGGAGGAATGATGCTGATCTGGAGAGTCTTCCTGAGAAGACGCCCTGTTTGTTAGATAGCCCCAGACATACTTGTTTTCTGCTTTAAACACAAGTCCTACACATTTTAGCAGTAACTTCATTTTCCAAACTTATCACATTATTAATCTGAGGATGCTGGCTCTTTCCCCTCCTTGTCCCCTGTTTTGTTTTGGTTTTTTTTAACAGTGGTATTTATATATACAAGAATCTTATGGTGTAGATGGCATTTTCACTTGTTTTTTATAATTACCAGATGAGATAAGGAGAGGAAGTATTTTTATCCTCACTTTGCAATGTGAAATTGAGGCTCTGAGAGGCTAAATGACTTTCCATGATTTGTGAGACCTAATTTTCTTTCTCCTATCTTAAATTTACATGTCCCAGTTGGAATGGGAGAGTAGTTTATCTGTGTGTAAGCTTTTGCCAAAGTGTCCCTTGCATCATTGTGAAGATGATTTTTAGTATGATTACATTTATAGTGTCCATGTTAAACAATTGTAGACGTCCATTTTGGTCATGAAATAAAATAGTACACAACATTTACTATGAAATCAAAAGATCTGTGTTTCCAACAATGATTTAATAATTAAAACTGGTTGCTAGTGGGGAGAGATGAAATTTCGTTTTCTAGAGATTATTTTGTTTACTTGTCTTGTTTTAAATAAATTGTAATAAACTTTCTCTGGCAGAGATTATCTGATTATGGGTGATTTAACTCCTTTAAGGATCAGATTGTTAGAGTTGCTTACATTGTTTTCTTGTTTCTGTTAGGTAATAAACTCTATGCACTCATTATTTTATTTAATCTTTATAAGCATGTGAACTGTTCCTGGTATATAGTATGCACACAGTAAGTATTAACTAAATGTAGGGGTCAGAAAAGAAGTAAAACAAAGTGTGTCAGATGGTATAAGTATTCTAGGAAAAATAAAGGAAGAAGGTAATGGAAAATGAGTGGGTGGGTTTAGAGTGGTTTGCAATTTTAAATAAAAGACCAGGGAAGATCTTACTAAGAAGGCAACATTTCACCAAAAAACAAACAAACAAACAAACAAAAACCTGAATGAAGTGCAGAAAAAAGAGGGAATATTTGTGATAAGAGAATTATAGATAGATTAATTATAGATAGATTAATTATAGATAGTATAAAAGAGGTCTTGAGGTGACAACTTGTGTGTTTGGGGAACAGCAGGAGTCCTGTATAGTACAAGGGAGCAAAAGAGGATAGGAGAAGATGAGATCAGGGAGGGAAGGGCAGGGGCAGATTGTGAAAGGCCTTTTAGACCATTTTAAGAACTTTGGCTTTTCTTCTGAGTGAGATGAAAAGGTAGTGTCAGGTTTTTTGCAGAGGAGTGACTTATCAGATATTCCAAAAGGATCATTCAGACTGCTGTGTTAAGAACAGACTGGGATGCAGAAGCTTGGAGGCTGGTGTATAGGCAATTGGAATCACAAGGAGGGAGATGATAGCGGTGGCTGAGGAGGTAGAAATTGGATACTGGACATATTTTGCAGGGACAGCCAACAGGCTTTCCTGACTGATTAAATGTGTCATGTAATAAACTTCAAAGATGACTCTATAAAGTTTTTGGACGAAGAAAGTTTACAAAGATAGAATTACCATTTACTAAGACGTTAGAGCTGGTTTCAGGAAGAAGAGCAGGAGTGGTTTTGGGCACATGACATCCAAAAGAGGTGTTAAATAAACAAGTTATTGAGATCTGGAATTCAAGAGAGAAGTCTGGGACAGTACTATAAATTTGGGTTTAGTAGGTTAAAGATGTTCAAGCTGTAAGCCTGGATGAGGTTATTAAGGAGGGGAGGTATACATAATGAAGATAAGAGGTTCAAGGACTGAGTGTTTAGGTGTACTCCAGTGTTACGAGGCAAGAAGTTAAAAAGCAGTCATTACAAGAGACCTGAGATAAAGAGTGTCTAGTGACTGGAGAGGTAACCATAAGTGTTTTGGAATCAAAGTGGAGAAAGTATTTCAGAGAAGAAGGATCAACTATGTCAAGTGCTACTCATAGATGAGGACTAAGTATTGACAATTGAGTTTAGCAAAGTAGAGGTTCTTGATAGCCTTGGCAGAAGCATTTTTGCTGGCTTGATGGAAGTAGGTTCCAGAGAGAGTGAAAGGTGAGGAATTGGAAGCAGTGAGCATAAACCTCTCTTTCAAGACTTTTGCTATAAGTAAGCTCAGAGAAATGAAGTGATATTCTGAGGGTTGAAGAAAGAGAAAGAATAGCATATTTCTATATTGGTTGGAATGATCAATTGAGTAGAGAGGAAAACTTTTATGATGTAGGAACCAGAGGGAACAAATTCTAGAGAGATTTTCTTGTGTAGTTGAGAGGAGATGAAGTTTAGTGGAGGTGCTGGCTTTACATGGGAATATGTATGATGTCTCCCCAGTAAGAGAAAGGAAGGCAGAGTATATATGCACAGGTGCATGTAACTTGTAGTTGGGGGAACTTGTGGAAGATCTTTGATTCCTTCTATATTTTTCAGTGAAATAGTAATCTAGATTGTCTACTAAAATTCAAGATGGAGATGGTGGTAGAGGGTAAGGAAAGAAAACAATCCGAAGTAGTTGTCTAGAAGAATGAGGGTATGTGGAAAGGGGAGTGTGGTGTGATTGCTGAGAAGTATTACAGGCCTAGTTGAGGTAAGTGGTAATAAATTAAAAGTAAGTCCAGGCCAGATGGCTGTATTATTTTTCTCAAGACTATTCAACTGTGTGGGTGCAGGCCTGGAGTAGACAGAGAGTTGGCTTCAACTAGCATTTGGGTGTTGCAAGGTAAGTACCCTGAAGCAAGCAAGGGAGTTATTGTAATAACAGACCATGGAATTTAACAAGTTATGGAACAGAAGTGAGGACATGAAATAGTGAGAGTCAATGAAAGGTAGTAGGAACAATGGAGGTTTTCATGGGACAATTAAAGATGTTGGCTGGTGTACTAGAGAGAATGAGCTGGTGGTCAGCCAGTAGAATGTTTGAAATTGAAATTAAGGAGGGCTTACAGTTGGTAATATCAGTGTTAAGGGAATGATCATGATCTGAGGTAGAGGGGAGGGCGTGATCATTGGAGCAGAGGAGGTCAGGAAGCTGAGAGGCAGGGTGTTAGGTGCTCATTTATAGGGATATAGAAATCATTATGAATGATGGCAGTTTTATTCATTTTAGAAAGATGATGAGCCTGAAATTAATTCTTCACAGAATGAGGGGAGTGACTTGGATTGGTAGATGGCTTCAACAAGGAGAGGTAGTGGGTGGTATAGTCAAATGACCTGCAGTTGAATGTTTGAGGCTTTTAGACACGAAAAGGAAAAATGGTCTGAACAGTGGTAATGAGGAACAAGACTCAATTTCCAGATCCAGTAGTGGGAGATGGTAATATGAGAGAAAATGAGGGCTATTTTTCCGTTTGAAAGAACTATAAAGAGAGCAGTGTCCTCAGGGGAAAACTGGGCTTTAGTTAGAGTAAAAGGTAAAAAGATCATTTAACAGAGATAGAAAGTAGAGGAAATTTTGCTGATGTTTGACGTTGAAATTCAGAAGCACAGAAGCTGGAGGGAAGAGGGGATTGGAGTCTGGTAGTTCTGACCCTCTTGTGGGCGCTGTTGAAAACAAAGATAAAGAGTAGAGTGAAGTTAGTCCTTGTAGTTTTTAGGATGCCATGTAGTGAGACTGTGTGTGGAGGGGGAGGCCTGTGAGCCCCTGTAAGGATCACTCACAGTTGCGGCATCCTTTTCACTTTGTGAATAGTGTTGGGAGGCCAAGGGAAAGATGGAGGGACAGCCTTGCCCCTCCAGAGCATTTGGATTTCTGACACTCTTTCTTAACTCCTGCTGACGGAAACTGGGCACTGGGTGGAATGAGTACCCTTATCTGAAATGCAGGGCACTGAATAAATGACCAGTTATATGAGGTAGATATAGACAAGGTCTCATGGCTGTTGAGTAGTGGAGTAAGGAAGTGAAGTAGTCTTAAACAGTAAGATAGATGAGGAGTTAAAGAATAGTAACATTCTGAGATACCAGATTGTCATTGGAGCCTTCTCTTCATTGACTTTGAGATCTTATGGTATCGCTTGAATTCATAAAAATGTGGGATTTAATTAACAATTCAGTCTTATATAGAATGTGTTCCTTGTGTTTGTTATCCAAAACTTGAAAAAATTAGGGGAAACAGTCCTAAGTGTACTGCTTTCTGGTAGACCTGTTAAAGAACAGGCCCACTTCTAAATCCATTTTAGCTTCATCTTCCCCAGAAAACATTCCCTGATTATTCTTTGTCTTCATAGAGTGATCATATGTGGTAGAAATAGTGATCATATAAGGGGAGTGTGGACGTGTGCTACACATGCATGCATTTTATCTCCCCAATCAGATAACAAGCACCCTGAAGGTATTTCTCCTTTTGGCTCTGTACCTCCCTCGAAGAGGCAATGTGATTTAGTCAAAAGGGGACCTACTTCCTTTGCTGGTCCTGCCACTAATTTGATATTATATTTCAAACCATTCACTTCACTTCTCTGGGCTGTACTTTATTTGTAAATGAGGAGAGTTTCATTAGAATGATCTGAGAGGTCCCTGAAAGTCATAATCTGTAATTTACTGACTGGCTATCAGAATAGTTGGTTAACTAATGCCTGTACCTGCATTTGAAAGGAACAATTTTAAAATATTATTTGGTATAATTCTAGTTACTTAGCATACAGCTTAATGGCACTGTAATGTGTGGGCTGTAGCCTAGCAGATTCAGAGAGAAATAGCATGGGAGAGAGAAGGTGGATCAGATGGTACTAGTAGCAAGTATATGTGAATACGGGACCAAGAAGACAGAAGATATGTTTGAAACTCATCTGCACAAAGGTGATAAGCTGTGGTAATCCATGGTATTTCAAAAGGGGAGATGGAGTCCAAAGAACAAAGCCAAGGTCATAACTTTTAAGAGAATCTATATTTAGAGGGCAACTGGGAGAAAAGAATCTAGAGAAGGAGAGAGTACAAAGAAAGCTAGTACATTTTAGTGACAATGGAAGCTTTGAGAGAAAAGAATCCCAAAGGGAGGCAGTGAGAATAGTATCCCATGTTGCAGAGAAGTTAAGGAGGACAAGCACTGAGAGAAACAAGCGTTTGGGTTTGTTCCTGAGGTCATTGATGTCATCCAGAAAGCAGTATCAATAGAGTAGTGGAAGGTTGAACTCCATGGGTTGTTAATGATTCTGACATCGATTCAGCCACTTATTATTGAGTTCCTCTTAAATGCCCAGTGGTGGTGTGTAAAATGTATGTACTCATGGATACGCACACACACCCATACCTCCCAAAGGAGACTGGTTGGAACAGGATGAATAGCATAGGAGGAAGAAGGACTGTCCTTGAACCTGAGAAGGGACATGCCATCATCTAAGATAGGAAGAAAGAGTAGATTTGGATATAGATAAATTTACTGAGGGAAAAACAAGGGTTGAGGAAGTCCATGTCTCATTACCTCAATTTTTAAAATTCATATTAGATTATTGTTTCTAAAATATTGTATAGACTGTTGACATAATAATTGGTTTAACATATCTATTTAATAAATCCATTGGATTTTTCTCTTATTTTCTTTGTAGCATTACATACTGTTGGCTACCTATTTTGAAACACTCTTCTTGGTTATCACTAAATGTGTTTCTTGATTCTTCCATCTGTCTATTTTTTCTACACACCTACCTCCGGCCTCTATTTTGTAAAGATGGATGTAGTTCCTTTCATTAAATCTCGTGTCTCTTCCTGCTTTACATCCTCTTCCTGGGCTACATAATTCACTCTCAGGGATTTAGCTATCACTTAGCTGTAACCTCTCCAAGGAATGGCAAAACTGGAAAAGTTCTATATTTCCACTTACTCGATGAACGCATCCACTTGGATATTTTGCAAGAATCTCAAATTCAACATTAAAATTTATTGCTCATTTCCATATAACCATTCAAACTTTTTCTTTCTTCTGTATTTCCTAGTTTTGTCATTATATGGCCTGTTGCAGTGTCTATTACATGATATGATTTAATAGCTTATTAATTAATCTATCTTCCTCTAGAATCCTCCCCCCACAATTGATATTCCATAACTCCAGCAGAATATATGACACTTCTGCTCAGAAATGTTTGATGGCTTCCCATTGCCTATAAGAATTCAGAATACAGTCTGAACTCTTATCATGATATCAAGTTTCTTTATGGAAACAGCTCAGCTTTTCTTGCCTCCACCCTGCCACGATCCATAAAGGCCAGTTCCATGGGTTTCCCCAAGTAATCTATTTACTTTATGTTCTGTCTGGAATGTTTTTATTCTTCCACTTTACCACCAAATCCTACTAACAGGCTGTTGTCCATCAAAAATTACATCGGTGCCCCAACCTTCCTCCTCTCTCCTCCCTCAGAATTTTTTAAACCGCTTTTATAGCATTCATCACAATCCGATTTGTAGATCATTAAATAGGAGCCTGCCTCTTCCAAGAGGCTGTTATTTGGGAACACATCTAATATTGCTGTATCACATGTATCTTCACAATTCTACTCATCCAACACAGAGTAAATCAACACTGCATGAACAAATGAATGAATGAATGAGTGATTGAACAGATGCATGATCAGGTGAAATACAAAATTCTTTCACCTATTATTGCAAGGGGTGCTGCACTTTTTCCTGTGGATGCCTTGATGTCACCTCAAACTTAAGAATTTCAAGATGGAACTCATCACCTCTTAGACTACCTACTTTTCTTTTTTGCTTCCTAATTTGGCACACTGTCAACAAGGCTTGGGGTAATAGTTTGTCCCTTTTCTATCCTTTTTTCATCGTGTCAAGCCAGTTGCCAAGTTCTGTTGATTCTGTCTCCAAAATCTCTCTTGTATCCACTCCTATTTCATTTTTACTGCTAGTTTGGGTCCTTAGTATATCTGACTTGAGATCTCCTAACAGATTTCCTCCTCGAATCATTCATTCTTTGACCTGTTGTTATAGTAATCTTCCTAAAGCACAGAAACTTTCAGGTGTTCCTCATTGCCTTCAGAACTATAGACTTATTTTTCAGGACCTGCCTCAGTCTGATCAAAATCTACTTTTTCAGGCCTATCTCTGATTTGTATGTTTGAAGTACTCTGTACTTCAACCAAAGTGGTCTGCCTCTTACAATAGCTTTAATATACCCTGAATTTTCCACTCACTCCCTCGTGCTGCTCATTTGCTTAGCAAAATTGTTGAGAAGGTATTGCAACTTCTTTATTCTGGCTAATCTCAATAGGCATCTTTTTCTTAAAACATTTCTTAAGCCCCTAAATTAAAGCTACATATGAGCTTTTCAGTTTCCAAACCTCCAGGTGCTTTATTTCTCTCTCATTCATTTTTCATATCCTACACTGTGTTGTGTTTTTTCGTGAACTTGAATTAAGTGCATTGGAATGAAAACTTACTAGAGACAGCTACCCCGTATTAAGTATTTATCCCTGTTTCTATAGAAGTTCCTAGAAATGTAGTATGTTGTACATAATAAGTGCTCAAGGGAATTGATTAAATTAAGCTGAGATATGGGATAACCAACATATATGCTAGTGAAGGGAGATGAGAATTTATATCAGAACTGAGAAAACACCATTATTTAGAGGATCAATAGAGGCAGAAGTCAGATTGCAAGGGATTACGGAGTGGACACTGAGAAAATGGAGCCCGTGAGGATAGGCAATTTGTGGTGATGTGGAAGGTGGCCAGACTCTTAAGAAATGGAATATGGCAGGCAGATTTGGAAAGAGACTTGTGAAGGAAAACCACATGAAGTGTTTGAAAGAAAAATGAGTGTGCTGTCGGAAATGCAAGTGCCAAGTTTACTTCAAGTCATGTGTTTTCATTTTTCACCTTGGCAGAGTAGAAGAACTCCAAATGAATCAGGCCACTGAAGCTAATAATTAGTTCCAGTGTACTGAGGTCTCAAGGTTAGAGTAAGTGTGCAAATCACAGAAATAAGAAGCCTTGTAAACATAACCCCGTTGGGCACTGGCAAGGGTGATGTTCTGAGACTGTTAAGTTTATACTCCTCTGTTCCAGTTCAATCTGATTAAATTATTTAAAAGAGAAAAGTTACTGAGCCAACCATATATATTTATATATTTTAGCGGTGTCTGTCCCTTTAATTATTACAGATATATTTTAAAGTGTAAAACATTTAAAATAAATCATTACTTAGCTAAATTAGAATATTTTTCAAATGTATCTTAAAAGATACAATTTTTAGTAATTTCACTTAATGTGAGAACAGTGAAAATATTTAAATAAATTGCGCCTTATTTTTTTTGATAGGATGTCATTTATATTTACATGTAAGCAGGGGTGTTGAATTTACACAGTGTGATATCCCAGAGTTTCTGAAATAAGTGTAGCTACTGGATTTCGTTTCCTCTCGACTCTATTGTACATAAATCTTCCCTAAAGACTTTATTATAAGAAATATGATATTGGAATATTTTTATTTAGTCTATGAATCTTAACTTCATATTCAAGAATAAGGCTGTGGTTACATAATTAGAAAATATAGTATGGGGCAAAAGTAGGTTTACAGTTGTGAGTATGCAAAACAGTTTATTCTTATTATATATTAATTATTGTATTATTTTCCATATGAACAACTGTAAACCTACTTTTGCTCCTCCCTGTGTATATAGACACAAACACTTTCATACACATATGCTTTTTTTGACAGTTAATTTAATTATTCAAAAGGTAGAATACTCATTGCAGAAGCCCTGACTACATTAGAATTAAAAGGGATCACCTAGGCCCATGATTTTAACCTGAAAGTCCTTGACAGTGAACCCAGTCCAAGTTCAGGGACTAGGTTTCATGAAATTCTTTGGTTCTCAGGCCCATGCTCAATCCACTGAGCTACACCAGCGAGCGCTGTTTCATGAGATTCTTAAGTAGGTATATGATCACCAAAAAGCTCACCACTAAAATAGTCTAATCATTACTTTTCACAGATACTGTAACTGTAATGGGGAGTGGGGATTAAAACTCTTGGCCAAGGATAGTGCTGTTAGCTAGATAGGACGAAAGACCTGGTGGTTCAGTGCCCAAGCTCCACTTTAAGCATCCCAGTGGAAATACACAGATTCCCACCAGTTGAGTAAGGATTATTTGTCTTTCACGCAAGACAGTCTCTTTAAAAGAAATATTTTCCCGAGTGTAATTTAAAATTTTGTAATGGAAGTGGGACACTATATACGATATAAAAAATAATATATACACAGTAACTCAAGAAAGAAAATGAGACTTTCTGCTTATTTTGCCTTACACTTGTTTTACACCTCCCCTTCTACCATGTTTTTTTTTTTTTTTTCCCCCATTTTGTCTTAGAT
The DNA here is from genome assembly GCA_004024845.1 of Tonatia bakeri. Classification (NCBI taxonomy): domain Eukaryota; kingdom Metazoa; phylum Chordata; class Mammalia; order Chiroptera; family Phyllostomidae; genus Tonatia; species Tonatia bakeri. The sequence goes on from PVIA01007523.1 coordinate 69,052, forward strand.
GTTCTCTTCATGGCCTCTGGTGAAATTGATTAGAATAATCCAATCTTTTCATTCATCCTTTCACTTATTAATTAATTCAACAAATATTTCCTCAGTGCCTGCTCTATGCCAGTCACCATGCTGGGTCCTAGGAATAGAATGGTGAGCATGATCGACATGGTTTCTTCGTAAAGTTTGTAGTCTTAAGGTATAAATCAAACATTTGAAAAGAAATTAAGAACAGGTTTTGGACAAGTACAAAGAATGAACACAAAATGATCTGAGGATGACCACTAGGAGTACTGGTTTGGGGCATGCAGCCAGTTTCACTGAGGAGGCGATGTTTCAGTTAAGAACTTAAGTCAGGAGGGAGTCTGGTAGAACCATGCTCCCTGCAGAGGAGCCAGCTTGTTTAAGGGTCTCAAAGAAGGCTAGCGTAGTTGGACTTAGGAGAGCAAGTTAGAGAGATGTGGCTTCTAGACTTCTTGGCTATTATGAATAATGCTGCTATGAACATTCATATATATTTATGTGTGTTTTTTTTGTATGTGTACATATGTTTTCATTTCTCTAGGCTATATGTTAAGATTGGAATTGCTGGGTTATTTGGTAACTGTTTAACTTTTTAAAGAACTGTCAGACTGTTTCCAGAGTGCCCGTACCATTTTTCCATTCCCACCAGCAGTGTGTGAGAGTTCAAATTTCTCCACATCTTTAATAACACTTGGTTATTTTCTGTCTTTTAGATTATAGTCACCCTACAGGGTGTAGAATGGTACATTGCAAGCCCCTTGCCTTTTTCTTAACAATGCTCTTTAGCCTGGCATTTGAGATTTTCAGTGATTTGGCACCAGATTACCTTTTTAGCCTTTTATTTATTTAGTTTCAGTAAACTACTTGTTAGTCACAAAATATGCCCTATACTTTCCTAAGTTTTTAAAAATATTTCTTTTTGAGTATGTGCTTGTGATTTGCAAAGCCTTAAAAGTCTGTGCCTTGCCATCCTTAAAGGCCCATCTAAATGTCTTGTCTCCATTTTATTACATCGAGCCATATGAAATACTTGATACTTGACCATTTTAATTTATAAAAATAGCAATTTCAAATGGTTTGGCTTAATGTATTTCTTGCTTTCCTCTAATCTTCAAGTTACTACCATTTCCTTTGAGTTTTTTTCTCCTAGCCCTTGTTGTATCTCTCATGGTGTTACCGATGTGCTTCTGTGATATGATGTCTCTCACCGGGCTGAAACCTCAAGGGCAGAGGCTGCTCTATGATGCAGTGTTTTGTACGTAGTTAGGGTTTGGCAATTGTTAAATTTCTTTTGAAGGAATATATATACACTATATAATGAATTGTTATAAATAAAAATGAATCAATATAAACAGAGGATGCAAATATGAACCTAACTATAACTGAATACAAATGCAGACATGTTGGGAAGACTAGCCTTACTAGTCAGAAGAGAAGAGTTTGAGAGTAAATTAAAAGATAGTCCAAATAGAAAGTGAGGAGAGCCTGATTCTCATGATGTGGCGAGGAACAGTTTTGTGCAGCTGGAGTGAAATACAACCTTGAGCTAGAATTAAGCATGGTAGAGAGTCGCAACACTCTGAAAGCAATGATTATGAGATTTAATTTGATTTGGTGGCAGTTGGGTGCCAATGCCAGTTTAAGCATCTTCCATAATGACTAAAAGTACTAAGTAATCGTTGGACTGCTGCTTGAAGACAATCATTCTTGTAGATTTGAATACAATACGTTGGATGAGACCAATGTCCCTGAGTGAATCTGGACGAGGACTGATTCTGCCTTTTTTTTTGGCCAAAGTTTACTGAGCCAGAATGAGACATGAAAATTGGAAATAAAAATTATATATTTAATATGAAAGAAATGAAGAGAAGAAACAAGAAATACAAACTTCCTTCATGAAAATTACTTTGTTCATTTGGAGTGTCTATCAAGTTGGTGTAAGTGGTTTTGGGAAGTGTAGTTCTATGGAAAACAAAAATAGGCAAAATAGCATTCAGTTTCTACTCAACTGTTGCCTCAGATAAAGGTTATTATACATAGATGTATATATTTTTTTACAAACTGGATCTGGACAATGCTGGCTGTCATGTACTAGCTGTGTGACCTTGGGCAAGTTACTCAACATCTTTCTAGACCACTTAAAGCTATTTTCAAGAAATTGAAAGCCCAGGGTGTCACACATTTATCATTTGACGGTGTCAGAACCATAACTCTGGCCAGTTGTATTATAGTCCAGTGATATTTCTGTCCTACATCAGTGCTTTTAAGACTGCTACTTATCAACACCTTGGTAGCTATGTTCTAATGAATGCTAAGGTTCTTAGAAATACTAATATTTATTTCCCTTTTTTAGATTCTATAATTATTATTATATTAAATTATTTTTTATACTTACCAAAGGACATGCTCATTGATTTCAGAGAGAGGGGAAGGGAGGGAGAGATTGAGAGGGAGAGAAACATCGATGTGAGAGAGAAACGTTGATGGGTTGCCTCTCATAGGCACCGGCAACCTAGGCACGTGCCCTGACTGGGAATACAACCCGCGACCTTTTGGTGTACAGGACCATGCTCCAACCAACTGGGCCACACTAGGCTATAAATATTTATAAATATAAATATGGCCAGGGCTATATTTTTAAAACTTTCTAAAAAATTTTCAAGTACACACAAAAGAGAGAAGTGGAAAATAAACCCCTGATTACCTATCATCCAGATAGAACAGTTACTTAGCAAGACAACGTTAATTTATCTTTTTTTGCTGAACTATTTTTTAAGCAAATCATGTCCTTTCATTCCTGTAATCTGCATTGCACATTTCTAAAAAATGTGGCTATTTTCTCATACAGTCTCATAATCACACTTGATTAAAATTAAGTGCAGCTCTTTTATTATCTAATGCTCATTCATACCAACTTTCTTTACATGTCTAAAAAACCATCTCTTTATAGTTGATGTTTTTTAAATTAGGATTCAGAGTCATATACAAGTATTACTTATAGTTAACCTCTTAATTTAGAGCAGTTCCCCCCACTGTCACTTTTCACTTCATTACGTATCTTCAGACTTTTCCTTCGGAACAGCCAGCAGTCTGGATTGAGTCTTTGTGGTTTATTTTACTTGTCCTTTTATACTTGGGCTGTTCAGTACATTCGCCACATGCGTGTGCTGTTGAGCAGGTGAAATATGGCTAGTCTAAACTGAGATGTGCTGTAAGTATAAAATCCATACCAGATAGTATGAAATAAAGAACAGAAAATACCTAATTAATAACTTTTAAAAGGCTAGAGGAATGTTATTGTTGATTACATAATTAGTTTTCCTTTTCCAGTGGACTATCCTGCTCTTTTTAATACTTTTTAGAACTTTCAAGCTTTTTTTATGTAGAAAGGAAATAATTTTAAATTACTATTTCAAATTTGGAAATCTTTCACTTCAAATATCAAGAGAAACTCCTTTGATGACATATATCTTCTATGACTATTTTGGAGCTAGGGCTTGCTTCCAAAATTCTACGGACTGAGTGGCTTAAATAATAGAAGTTTATTTCTCATAGTACTTGGAGGCTGGGAGGTCCAATATCAACGTGTTGGCTGATTTGGTTCCTGATGAGGGCTGTGTTTGACTGGTTTGCAGATGGGTGTCTTTTCATTATTCCTCACATGGCATTTCCTCAATGAATGGACGAGAGAGAGAGAGAGAAAGAGAGAGGGAGAGGGTGAGAGATATGGTGGGAGAGGGAGAGAGTGAGAGATATGGTGGGAGAGGGAAGGAGAGATGGGGCAGGGGCTAAAGGAAGGAACAAACACCAGTGGGTCTCTTCCTCTTCTTATAAAGCCACCAGTCTTACCAGATTAGGCCCCCCACCCTTAGGCTTTATTCAACCTTAGTTACCCCTAAAAGCCCTGATTTCTGATTATAATCACTTTAGGTGTTGGAGCTTCAACATAAAAAATTTTAGGGGAAAGGGGGCTGGTGGGAATACAATTTAAATTTAGTCCCTGGTAATGACAGATGTAATTTTTAAATGGCATTTACAGTGCCAACACAAATGCTTTTACAATAGAAATAATATATATATTTTAAATACTTTCTAACATAATACTGTACAAGACACATCATTTCTTGTTTTGTAAATACCAGGTTTTAATTGTAGTTCTTGTTGCTTTATTCCTTACAGTAAATCGTTGGTTACAATTATTGGGGGACATATGTGTTCTCACTTGTAATATGTCACAGCTGAAAGTAGTATTAACAAGAGATGAAACAGCAGCTTTGCCATTATAATTTTATTTATGTATCTGATTGTACTTGAATAATATGTGTGCAGTAACCACTTAGTTTTTATAAATAATAATAGCTAACACTTAATGTGCCTGATATTATTTTTTAGACACTTTACATTTTTTTTATCAGGAGCAAGGTGGAGAAATGATCTGTAGTAAAGAAAAGAAAAATCAGTTCTACTGGTGTGTGTGTGTGTGTCTGTGTGAATGTCCACTATGATCACAAAAACCGTACTATGATATATTCCCACACCTGTCACCTCCAGCCTTTCATTTCTTGACTGAAGTTTAAAACCTTTTGTAGATTCATTATATTAATATACACATTATTACTTATTGAAATATAACATTGTGGATTGTAGTATTTATCCATGTTTATGCATGAGTAAAAAGAGAAGTTATTAATTAAAGAATATTTGCCACACTTACGTTTGAAAGACTGATTCTTTGAATCTGTCTCTGGGAAGTATTACATGCAGAACCTGGTTTTGTTATTTTATTTCTCTTAGATTTATTTACTCATACTTTGACTCTAAAGAACCATTTGGTTTCTTAGTGGTACATGCTATTATATTCTATCAATATTTTTTCCGAGTAATGTACTACCCATAATTCCCAATTGTGTTTTATTGCCTTTAAGAGTTGAATCTGTTCTCCCAGAAGGTCACATGCATAAAAAGTAGTATTACACATGTGAGCTTGTCCAAAATGTACTTTATAAGGTATCGATTGCTGTATCACTTAGGATTGTTTTTGGCTGTACAGAATATAAAACTCCATTACAATGATTTTAAAAATTGAACTCCATTTATTTTACACAACAGCAGTTTCACAAGTAGGGATTTGTTGGTGTAGATTTGGCTGCTAAAACATGAGGCCTTTATGTATTGACTGTTGTTTGTCTCCCTGTTTTTAGCACACCAGCATGCTGATAAGATGGCTACAATATTTCCAATTTCTACGTTCTTGTTCCAGGCCAGAAAAGAAAGGGAAAGGTTAAGGGCTACTCTACTACTACTTCTGTCCTTTATTAAGAAAATAAAAGATTTCTGTAACTATCAAGACTTTTCCTTACATCTCATTGATCAAAATTATGTCACATGGTTTTCCTGGCCTCACAAAAGCCAAAAGAAAGCATGCCATCTTTACCTTGGGCTGGGCACAAACTACCCGGATTAAAGTTGGGAAAAAAGGGGTGTGTGTGTGCATAGGTGTAGAGGTAGACACAGATATGGAGTAGGCAGCAAACAAATATCTGTCTTAAAGTATTGTGCCTAAAGTTTGCTTATTTTACCTGTTATTTTAATGCAGATGGCATTCAGTTAGTCAGAAGTTGACTACAACGAGAAAAAGAGAAAAAGGAAACATTTCCACTCTATCAGCTTTTCTTTTGTTTTATTATAAGGCTAGATAATAGAATTTCTTATCCCTGCTCCTTTTTATAATATTACAGGTTATTGGACATAAACAAATAGCAACCATAATAATAATTTGCAATAGTTAATAAAATAAAGAGATCTTTGCATTTGAAAAATGTGTTAAGTGTTCCCACTGGAATACCATTTTCCCCCATTTAAGTGAATTCTTTTAGGGGAGATGATTTTCATATTGTATAAATACATAAAAACATTTTGCAGATGGCATGATCTTATATGTAGAAAACTATGAAGACTAAAAAAACTGTTAAAACTAATAAACAAATGTATGAAAGTTGAAGGGTATAAAGTCAACATGAATACTTCACATTGAAGAAAATGCATTTCTATATATAACAATAGACTCTTTGATGAAGATATTAAGAGAATGATCAAATTGTAATTTCATCAAAAAGAGTGAAATACTTCGGAGTAGATTTAACAAAAGAGGTTAAAGACCTGTACAAAGAAAACAATAAAATAGTGGTGGAAGAAATGGAAGAAAGATGTGCAGGTTAATAGAAAGTTATCCCATGTTAATGGATTGGAAGAATTGATGTTGTTAAAATGGCCATGCCACTCAAAGTTATAGATTCAATGTATTATCTGTAAAACTTACAATGGCATTTTTTACAGATAGAAAAAAACAATTCTGAAATCAGTACAGAACCACAAAGGACTTCAAATAGCTAAAGCAATCTTGAGCACAAAGAACAAAGCTGGAAGCATTATACTTAACTTTAAACTGTATTACAAAGCTATAGTTATCAAAGCAGTATGGTACCAACACAAAAACAGACACACAGACCAATGGAACAGAACAGAGAGCCCAGAAATAAAACTATACATATATAGTCAATTTGTCTTTGAAAATGGTGCCATGAATAGGAATATGATAAGAAGTGGTATTGGTGCCCTGTCTCCGCCTGCAGCCCATGGCCAATGTGCATGTGAGTACAGCAGCTGGCAGCTTCCCTGTCCATGCATGGGTGTCTTTCTGCTCTGGCACTGGGTGGGCGCTGGCTGAGGGAATGGCTCATTCCCTCCTCCTCACAGGCCCTAGCCCCCATTCCTGAATCACCACACTGTCCCTTACTCTCTCCTCCTGACTACCATGGTGTGTGGTAGCCTTGCCTGCTGCCTGGGGCTGCTGCTGGCACTGGTGCTGACTTCCCAGATACTGTGGGCCAAGACTATAGTGTGCAATAAGCTTGTGGTGCAGTCTACCGGGAGCTCAAGGACAACCAGAGCTTCAGTACAACTAGGAGGCCTTCCTGGGCAAGGAGGAATTCAAAACCTTTAATCTGCTCGTTTTGGAGGAGAGTAAGGACAGGCTGAGGGAGATTGTTAATCAAACTGACAGCGATGGGGGTGGCTTTGTCCCCAGTATGGAGCTGAAAACCTGAATCAAATGGATGCAGAAAAGATATACTTGTGATAATGTTGCTAAAGCCTGGATGGATTATGATGGGAAAAAGACAGTAACATTTCCTGGGAAGAATACAAACAAGCCACCTGCAGAGTTTAATGATTCTTCAGATCGTCAGACCTTCAAAAGGATGCTGCCACATGATGAGAGAAGATTCAAAGCTATAGACCTCCATGATGACCAGACAGCCCCTGGGGATGAGTTCACTGCCTTTCTGCACCTTGAGGAGTTTGAGCATATGGGGGAAATTATGGTTTGGGGAACTCTGGAGGTCATTGACAAGAATAGGGATAGGTTTGTGGATCAAGTTGAGTATACTGCGGGTATGTTTTTCTGTGAGGAGAATGCCCCTAAGCCAGACTAGGTTTTGTCAGAACAGGAGCAGTTTAATGAATTCCTGGATCTGAACAAGGATGGGAAGTTGGACAGAGATGAGATTTGTCACTGATCCTCCCTCAGTACTATGCCCAGACACAGGCTGAGGCCAGGCACCTGGAATACAAGTCAGACAAAACCAAGGATGAAAAGCTAACTAAAGAGTAGATATTGGAAAACTGGAATACAGTTGGTTCCAGGTTACCAATTTTGGGGAAGATCTCACAAAAAATCATGATAAACTTTGATAAACACTCACCATAATATGGCAGACTGTCATTGTAGGTGTTCTTTTATTGTCTTGGATGATTGTTACAATCGTCTCATTTATAGCACTAGTGTTTTCCAAAATAGCAAGTGTATAACCTCAGATGGGGGTTAAAATTGGTTTCCACTCAGTGTTTACTGGAAAATAGTTATTGCTATTCTTTCAATAAGATTTCTCTCCAGGCACATTAAAATCTTGGTAATTTGAAATGTTCTATGGGGATACATTGCTAAAATAGCTTTTTTCATTAAATTTAAACTAAAAGGGCATAAAATTTGAAAAAGCCCTATTCAGAAGTTGGGTGGGTTGGGGCTGCAGTATATATGGAGTGACTGCTGTGTATTTTAACTGCAAATTTTTTACACCACTTGAACAGTTGGTGAGTGAAAATTCTAATGAAGTTACAGTAGTATCATTGTACATAGGCTTATTTCAGAACAACTCTTAATACTTCAGATTCTTCCTTCTTGACTTTGTGTTGGGTTGGCCAAAAAGTCTGTTTAGTTTCTTCCTGAAAAATAAAAAATACGTTTTTCATTTTCATCAGTAACTTTATTGATTTGGATATTTTGAGAATGTTGGCTATCTCCCAATATTGGCGTCTCTTGGATAGAGGCCTGGGTGCTGCTAAACATCTTCTGGTGTGTAAGAGAAAGCAAAGAATTATTTGAACAAAATGTTAATAGTACCAAGAAAGTTTGCAAACCACTTTTGACATGTTCGATCAGTCACAGTACCTTATCCATACACTGCACAAATCTTTTTTTTTTTGCATTTTATTTGCATTTTTACCTTTCTTGAAATAATAAAGTATAATACGCCAAAGATGTTGTATGTTTTTTCCATCTTCAGTATTAACATAGCTGCACAAAAATGCACCAATTTTGATGTTTTTTTTTAAAAATGCACACTGATACGACAGCTATCACAATACAATGTAACAAAATTGTTTTGAATGAAGTTAAAGACAATTAAGCACTACTAGAGCCATTGTACAGAAAAAACAAACTTTTTAGCCAACTCAGTGCTCTTACCTGTTACTGTGTTATAGTAAAACCTCTGTGCATTTTTCTGTATTGATCTGCTAATATGCATAACAAACTCACATCTTTTAGGGTTTTTTTTTTTACAGTAAGAATCCATTAAGAAAATTAAGGTGAAAAAGAAAGGAATTTTAGAGGTAGGGAAAAGATGAATGTCAGGCATTTGAACTGTAGGAAAATGGTAAACATGTTATACTTTTTTTTTAACGCATACTTGAGAAAAATTTTCTTGATATCTAAATGAGATAGGTCTGAACTTTGAAAAAGTGAATAGAAATACAATCTATTTCTTCACTGATTATTGATAGGAATGAGGGTGTGGGAGCCCAGGGGAGCCTGCCGAGTGGGGTGCTGGAACCATCTCATGCAGGCCTGGCGATCCCACAACCCTTGCAGTGCCTAGGGACCGTTTACACAGTGACATTGGGATGGGGTGATGTTCCAAGCTATTGGCTGCACTGGAAGAAACAACTTTTTACAGGTTGAAATGCTACCTTATGAAGTAGAAAGAGAATGAAATAAGGGATCCTTTTGAGGATTTTCAACAGTGGGGAAAAAAAAGAAATGGTGTTGGTAGAAAAATATGTATCTACATATGAAAGAATGAAAGTGGACCCTTATATTACACCATATACAAAAATTAACACAAAATGCCAAAACAGGTTAAACATTTAAATGTAGAACTTGAAACTGTAAAGCCCCTAAAGGAAAACATGGGGAAACCTCCTTGGCATTGGTCTTGAGGATGGTTTCTTGGATTTGACACCACCAGCACAGGCAACAAAAGCAAAATAAACTAGTGAGACTACATCAGACTAAAACGTTCTCCACAAAAAAGACTCACGGACATGGACAACAGTGTGGTGATTCTGGGGAGGAGGGAGCTATAAAGGGGCTAAATGGGAATGGAAAAAAATTACAATAAAATTTTTTTAAAGAATTTCCTCCACAACAAAGTAAATAATCAACAAAATGAAAAGGTGTCCTATAGAATGGGAGAGAATGTTTCCAAATGATGTAAAAATGATGTAAATCATTCAGTTTGTGACATGTATCTGATAAGGGGGGGAATGGGGAGACATTGATCAAAAGGGACAAATTTTCAGATATAAAGTGAATGAGTTCTGGGGACCTAACGTACAGCATGGTGACTATAGTTAGCAACACTATATTGCCAAGAGAGTAGGTCTCAAATTCTAACCCCTCCCCCCCCACACACACAAAAGATGACTGTTAGGTGACGAATACTTTAATTACCTTGATTGTGGTAATCATTTCACAATATATTCATTTATACATTTATCAAAACATTGTATGCCTTAAAATACAATTTTTATTTATGAATTATATCTCAAAGATGAAAGATAACAAAAATAACATGACGAGGGAAAATCATATCCCCTTTTGGGGGTGATGATTTCACATTATGTAAATAATTCCACCATTGTTATAGGCAGGTTTATGGTGAACCAATTTGAAAATAAAAATGTGGTTCTTACATGTTATCATAACCTCAAGATGGATTATTTCATCAATATATAATGAAAAATATTTGACTTTTGTTGTGAGGGAGACTTTTAATATAGGAAATGGAGCTTTAGAAAAAAATTTTAAGCTTCAATTCAAAGTATCAAGATTTTTTTCACCATTGATTTTTCTTACATTAAATAATTTTAACTTTTTTTTACTGATGAAATGATGTGAGTCATTCAGTTTGTGACACAGATATATTGTTACTGTGATTTTGAGTTTAGCAGACATAATACATATTAACAGTATACACAGGCATTGAAGTTGATTTTGTGGAAAATAAAGACATAATCCTTCCTATTGGGATATTTAAAATTTAGTCAGTGACACAAAATATATATACCTGAGATCAATAAACAATAAAAGGCAGTATGTGACTGGTGACCAGGTATTGAAAGTTCTATAGGAATTTAAGATAGTAAAAGTAATTGCACAGTGTGATTACTTAGTATAATGTAAGAAGTGGATATTTAAGATAGGCATGTTAAACTTAGAGTTTGGTGTGGTAGAAAGGCATAAGGTACAATGATAGCCTTGTCTTTTCATCTTTATCTTCTGCTCTCCTTATCCTGCCCTGTTGAACTACTTGTAGTTTCTCAAATGTTCTATGCTCTGATAATTCTGTAACTTTGTAGTGCCTTTTGTTCTATTGTTTTTGAAATTCCCATACTTGTTTGTCAGCCTGGCAATTTCCTCTTTGAAGACTCACTAGAAATATCCTCTCCTCTGTGAAGTCTTCCCTGAATTTCCTAGGTACAGTTAGGTGCTTCCTTTTCTTCTGTAGAGTGTGTGTTCTCTATCATCTGTCTGTCTGTCTGTCTATCTATCTATCTATCTATCTATCAACTCTTTCTATAGTCATAGTCATTATTACATTGCATTTATTTATTATCCGTCTCAGCTACATACTTGTGAGCTTCATGAACATGAGGATTATATTATGTTTATCTCCAGATCATAGTGCCTCATGTAATGGTTTTGCACATTGGGCCATTCGGTGAATGTTCACTGAACAAAGAATGGATAAGTTGGATAAAGAAATTAGCTGGGAGTGTATTCATGAGTACTGGGGAAGTCTGTCCAGAGGGACTATGGATAGTATGAATACTTAACTGTGCAGGAATACAGAGTTTGCACTTTATCAGTATTTGGAGATAAGTTTGGATGGGTAAAGTATGGCTAGTTGACAATGGAAGTTTTGTTAAATAATGGAGTTATAATTAAAATTTCTGAAAGTGGTTTTTAAAAGCCCCCATTTTTTCAACATACTATGCTTTTCATTTTGTAGTGCTTCCACTTCTCATTCAGAGAATTCAGTGCATTCAAAATCAGCTTCTGTCGTGTCATCGGATTCCATTTCCACTTCTGCAGACAACTTTTCTCCTGATTTGAGGGTATGTATACTGTTTGTAAGTTCTGTTAGCTATTTGTGGCCAACACTATCAATATAATCTTTAACTGAGTAAGTAGGCAATGTTGATGGAATATATTCTCAAAGACCTCTCAATCTTCATAAAATATCCCAGAACAGGCCAGCAAATTTGCAAGTCTTATTTATTTGTAAAAGAAAATGTGTAATTCATTGCTAAGTTTGATAACTTTTAAGTTCTTTGCCAAAAGATAAGTAATGAATTTCATTGTGATGTAAAAGATTTTCATGACTTCTGGCCAAGATGGAGGCCTAAGTAGACACGCTGTACCTCCTCACACAACCAAAAATAAGGACAATAATTTAGAATAACAAGATAACAACCAGAACTGACAGAAAATTGAACTGTATGGAAGTCAGACAACCAAGGAGTTAAAATAGGCACATTCATCCAGACTGGTAGGAAGGGTAGAGTCAGGCAGCCAGAAGGAGAGGGGTCGCCACACAAAAAGTGGGGTACCAGGCGCACAAGGCACCCCGGGCTCACAAGACCACAGCGGGTGGACCCTGGGTGCACAGACAGTGGCTGGCAGACTCCAGGCCCCAGGTGGCAACAGGCAGACCCAGCTAGGCGGGGATTGTGAAATTGTGAAGCGAGGCATAGCTTGTAAGGCTGACCTGGTGGTCCCAGCGTCCCAGCATGGGGAAATAGAACCTCAGGGCACTGATTGAAAACACCTGGGGGTGTTGAGGCGAGGGGAGAGACTCCCAGCCTCACAGGAGAGTTCACTGGAGAGACCCACAGGGTCCTCAAATGTACACAAATCCACCCACATGGGAATTAGCACCAGAAAGGCCCAGTTTGCTTGGGGGAAGCAGCAGAAGGGACTGAAATCCGACAGAGAGCAGAGCACACGCCATTGTTCCCTCTGGCACCCCGCCCCCACATACAGCATAACAATCCAACAACTGGGTTGCCCCGCCCTCGTGAACACCTAAGTCTCTGCCCCTCATACATAACAGGTACGACAAGACAAAAAAAATGGCCCAAATGGAAGAACAGATCAAAGCTCCACAGCAAATACAACTAAGTGACCAAGAGATAGCCAACCTATCAGATGCACAGTTCAAAGCACTGGTGATCAGGATGCTCACAGAATTGGTTGAATGTGGTCACAAATTACATGAAAAAATGAAGGCTATGATAAGAGAAATGAAGGAAAATGCACAGGGAACCAATAGCAATGGGAAGAAAACTGGGACTCAAATCAATGGAGTGGACCAGAAGGAAGAAAGAAACAACCAAACAGAAAAGAATGAAGAAACAAGAATTCAAAAAAAAATGAGGAGAGGCTTAGGAACCTCCAGGACATCTTTAAACGTTCCAACATCCAAATTATAGGGGTACCAGAAGGAGAAGAGGAAGAGCAACAAGTGGAAAAGTTATTTGGACAAATAATAAAGGAAGAAATAGACTTCCAGGAAGTGCAGGTAACTCAGAGAGTCCCAAAGAAGTTGGACCCAAGAAGGAACACACCAAGGCACATCCTAATTACATTAGCCAAGGTAAAAATGAAGGAGAGAATCCTAGAA
>PVIA01007524.1:0-82283 GCA_004024845.1 Tonatia bakeri
AAAAAAAAAAAAAAAAAAAAAAAAACCACAAAAAAACAAGATGGCTCAAACAGAAGAAGAAATGAAAGCCCCACCCCAGAACCCATCTTTTTAAGCGACCAAGAGATAGCCGACCTATCAGATACACATTTCAAAACACTGGTGATCAGAATGCTCACAGAATTGGTTGATTTTGGTCACAAATTAGATGAAAAAATGAAGGCTACAATAAGTGAAATGAAGAAAAATACACAGGGAACCAACAGTGATGGAAAGAAAGCTGGGTCTCATATCAACGAATGGACCAGAAGGAAGAAAAAAACATACAATCAAAAGAATGAAGAAATAAGAATTCAAAAAAAATGAGAGGCTTAGGAACCTCCAGGACGTCTTTAAACATTCCAACATCCAAATTATAGGGGTACCAGAAGGAGAAGAGGAAGAGCAACAAGTGGAGAAGTTATTTCAACACATAATAAAGGAGAACTTCCCCATTCTGCCTAAGGAAATAGACTTCCAGGAAGTCCAGGAAGCCCAGAGGATCTCAAAGAAGTTGGACCCAAGGAGGAACACACCAAAGCACAAAGCATAATTACATTAGCCAAGATTACAATGAAGGAGAGAATCCTAGAAGCAGCAAGAGATAAGGAGACAGTAACCTGCAAAGGAGTTCCCATCAGACTGTCAGCTGATTCCTCAAAAGAGACCCTACAGGCAAGAAGGGGCTAGAAAGAAGTATTCCAAGTCATGAAAGGCAAGGACCTATATTCAGGATTGCTCTATCCAGCAAAGCTTTTATTTAGAATGGAAGAGCAGATAAAGTGCTTCTCAGATAAGGTCAAGTTAAAGGAGTTCATCATCACCAAGCTCTTATTATGTGAAATGTTAAAAGGACTTATCTAAGAAAAAGAAGATAAGAAACATGTACGGTAAAATGACAGCAAACTCACAATTATTAACAACCACACCTAAAACAAAAACAAACTAAGCAAACAGCTAGAACAGGAACAGAACCACAGAAATCGAGATCACATGGAGGGTTATCAACAGGGGAATGGGAGGAGGAGAGAGGGGGAAAAGGTATGGAGAATAAGTAGCATAGATGGTAGGTAGAAAATAGACAGGGGGAGGGCAAGAATAGTATGGGAAATGTAGAAACTGAAGAACATATGACACATGGACATGAAGTAAAGGGAGGAATGTGGGTGGGTGAGGGTGTGCAGGGTGGAGGGGAATGAAGGGGCAGTAATGGGACAACTGTAATAGCATAATCAATAAAATATTTATACATATTTAAAAAAACTTGTATTTGTTTATTTTTAGAGAGAAGGGAAGGGAGAGAGAAAGGGGGTGGAAAACACCAATGTGTGAGAGAAACATCAGTTGGTTGCCTCATGCATGCACACCAACCAGGGACGAGGCCCACAACCCAGGCACATGTGCTGACCAGGAATCGAACTGGTGACCTTTAGCTTTGTGACACAATGCTCACCCAACAGAGCCAAGGCACATCATAATTACATTACCCAAAATTAAAGATTAGGAGAGAATCTTAAAAATAGCAAGAGATAAGGAGACAGTAACCTGCAAAGGAGTTCCCATCAGACTGTCAGCTGATTCCTCAAAAGAGACCCTACAGGCAAGAAGGGGCTAGAAAGAAGTATTCCAAGTCATGAAAGGCAAGGACCTACATCCAAAATTACTCTATCCAACAAAGCTTTCATTTAGGATGGAGGGCCATGTCAGGGCTCAAGTGTACATGAGCCATGGTGGTCAGGGAAATGTAGAAACTGTCAGCTGATTCCTCAAAAGAGACCTTACAGGCAAGAAGGGGCTAGAAAGAAGTATTCCAAGTCATGAAAGGCAAGGACCTATATCCAGGATTGCGCTATCCAGCAAAGCTTTCATTGAGAATGGAAGGGCAGATAAAGTGCTTCTCAGATGTACATTTCTATGATACATAATCTGTATATTGCATGGTGTGCCCACCACCCATAGTCAAATAGATTTTTAATGCCTTTCTCTGTGTCTTCTTCTTCTGGTTTCCCTAGGATGTGAATGTCCCTTTACCTATCCTGATTTTTTCTATTTTGATTGGGTGTTTTCTGCTATCTTGTCTTCCACATTGTTGAGTCAGTCCTCTCACTCATCTGATCTACTATTGATTCCCTCTAATATATTCTTCATTTCACTTTCATTCTTTATTATACACTTTATTTCAGACTGGTTCTTTTGAATGTTTTCTATCTCCATTTTTAAAAAATTGTTTATTTATTTATTTTTAGAGGGAAAGGGAAGGAGAAAGAGAGGGAGTAAAACATCAATGTGTGGTTGCCTCTCTCATGTCCCCCCACTGGGGGACCTGGCCTGCAACCCAGATTGGGAACCTCAGTTGTGCTGACTGGGAGCCAAGGCATGTGCAACTTCAGCTGTGCTGACTGTAACCTCAGTTGTGCTGATGGGGAATTGATCCAGTGACCCCTTGGTTTGTAGGCCGCCACTCAATCCACTGAGTCACACCAGCCAGGGCTCTGTCTCCACTTTTATTTCATTTTTCCTGTCTCTTTGTTAAAGTTCTCACTGAGATCACTGAGCAGCCTTATAAGCATTTTGTTTTGTTTTTTAAAGATTTTGTTTATTTATTTTTAGAGAGAGGGAGGGAAGGAGAAAGAGAGGGAGAGAAACTTCAATGTGTGGTTGCCTCTCAAGTGCCTGCCACCAGGGACTCAGTCCACAACCCAGACGTGTGCCCTGACTGGGAATTGAACTGGAGATCCCTTGGTTTGCAGGCAAACACTCAATCCAATGAGCCAAAGCAGCCAGGGCATAAGCAGTGTTTTGAATTCTGTGTCTGGGGCATTACTAGTCTCCATTTCGTCGAGTTAGGGGTTTTTTTCGTAGTGTTTTTTTCTGTTATTTCATTTGAAACGTTTGTTTTCTCATTTTGGCTTCCTCTCTGTGTTTCTATGTATTAGCTTTATTTGTCAGTCTTGGTAGAGTGGCCTCATGCAGTGAATCATGTGTGACCCAGTGGTGCAGTCTCTCTGGTCTCCTGAGCTGGGTCCTGTAGGTGTACTCTCGTGTATTGTGTATGCCCTCCTGTTGCAGTTGAACTTTGACTACTGTTGGCACATCAGTGAGAGGGATTGGTTCTCAGGCTGATTGTTGTCAGAACTGGCTGTGACTACAGTGGAAGAGCTGCTGTGCTGTGGCTGACCCTACAGAGTGGGGTTTGCTTTAGTGGGGCTCTGGTTCCTGCCACCTCTACCCTTTGAATGTGTCATTATTAGAAGTGGTTGGATAGTGCTCTGGTGTAGTCTGAAGCTGGCCACCAAGTGTGTTGTTTGTGGAGGCTTTTGGGGGGTACCGGCCAAGGTCAGCTATTGCCTATGCCCTGCTCAGGGCCACTTGGTATTAGCTACAAAGTGATCTTCAGATTGTCACCACTTGTGCTGAACTTGGAAGTGCCTGGGAGAGGCTAAACTATAAACTGAGTCCAGCTGGCAGTAGTGCAAGGCTTGAGGCCTTTCAGCAAGAGGTACAGAGAATGCCAAGGCCAGATGCTGCTCGTTTCTTGTTTGTGAAATTTTGAGAGCTGGTAAAGTCTGTAGCATGAACCAAAACAAGATGTATGGAAAAACCACTGGAAAGGGCTTGGGTGGGCCCATAGGATGGGTGGGGCAGGATCTCAGGGAATCACCAGGGGTGGGCAAATCATGATAGCCAGGTTGATGGAGTCCCAGGTACGGTGCCTGCAGGCTGAATGGGGGAAGAGCTTCACACAGGAACAATGCCTCTGCCAGCACTTCTGTCTGGGAGAAAGCTGCCCCTCCAGCTCTCTGCTTGAAGCCAGACAATTCAGTTCCTCTCTGTATGTCCCTGGTGCCTTTCAAGCTGCCAAGTACTAGAACTCAGAGGGAATGAATTCTAGTAAGTGTATGTGGGCCCTTTAATAGGAATGCCTGGAACTCCAGAAGCCCTCTCTCTTAGCCAAAATCCCCACTGATTTTCACAGACAGAAGTATGGGGACTTCTCTTCCTAGCACTGAAACCCTGGGCTGGGGAGCCTGGTGTGGGGCTGGTACCCCTTACTTCTCTAACAAAACCTCTGCAACTGAAATTTCCTGATTTTTAAATGCTACATGTGGTTGTGAGACCAGCCTCTTCTGTGCCTCTGTCCCTCTAGTCAGTCTCCATGTGGTTTCTTCTGTATATCCTTAGTTATAGTACTTCTGTTCACCTAGATTTTAGGAGGTTCTCAATGATGGTTGTTCTGTAGTTTAGTTGTAATTTTGATGTGATCATGGGAGGAGGTTTACCTACTCCATCCTCTTGACCAGAGGCTGACATATGCAATACTTACAGCCAAGCAATTTGGCTCTAGGTACACCCCCCATGAAAATGCAGACACGTGTCCATCCAGGAACCTGTACATGAATGTTCATAACAACATTATTCATAATTGTTAAAAATTATAAGTAACCCAAATGCCCAACAACAGAATAGATTATGATATACTCATACAGTGAGGTATTGCACAACACTATGTGAGCAATCCAAAGAGACGTGAACAACCTGGGTGAGTCTTATAAACATAATGTTGCAAAGTGAAGCCAGACTTGGAATAAATACTGTATAATTCCACTTATAGAAGCTTTTTAGGGGCAGAGCTCCTCTATGGTGTTAGAAGTCCAGAGAGTGATGGCAATGGGGAGAAGGGAGCTTTAGCAATTGGGGGAAGGAATGAGTAAGACTTCTGAGATGCTGGGAATGCTTTATTTCCTGACCTGGACAGTTTCACTTTGTGAAGATTTATGAAGCTGCACATTTACTCTTCTACACTGTTCTGTACATATTTTACTTCAACCAAGAAAGTTTATTGTTAAAGAAATTGCATTTAAGAAGAGAGGAGGGGAAGTTTGTGTCCCAAGCAAAACATTTTAACTTTCCCTGTGAGAAATAAGGAGCTGGCACAGATTTTTAAGCAGGAAAGTGATGTGATCCAGCCATCAAGCAGGTAGAGTAACCTGGAGAGTGATGAAGAAGATGCGAGTGGTGGGAAGAGCACTTAGGAGACTGTTACTGCAGTAGAGTATGAAGGAGAAGTGGGCTCCACTCCAGGGCCTCTGCAGTGAGGACTGCAGCGTCACCTAGAACAGGTGTGAGAGTGAGTGAGATCTCAATGGAAAGCTGGACGTGAAAATGAAGGGCGGAGAAGAGCTGAGAATGGAACTATGTATTCTGGCCAAATATGATGAGCCACAGAGGACAAAGACAGGAGGAAGACAAATTGATTTAGGGCATATTCCCACACTCCAATACATACCTATTGGTACCTGTCACCAGAGTAGGTACGGGAGGTGATGGTGCTGAGGACAGGAGTAGCAGCCTCCACATTATCATATCCCCCTTCCTCACCTTCACTGCCCCCATCCTTTTCTCAGTTTGTGCTCACCTGATGGGAGATGGCAAACATGGTCCCAGGGCAAAGCTAGATTTGCTGTGTCTCTGTCCCTTGACAGGATCCACTTTCTTGTTCTCACTACAACCCAGTGTTTTTAACAATCAGAAATGTTTATGTTTCTATCAAAGGGATGCTAACAGAGCAGCAACGAGAATAAAGCAAATATAAAACCCTCCTAACCATGTGATCAAACAGCAGCACCCAGAGTGGGGCAGACTGCCATTCCAAGTCGCCTCCTGCTACGAAGTGGAAGCAGGCTTGCTGGTGCGGCACTGGTGCGGCACTGCTGCCTCAGCACCGGCCTGCACCCGACTGTAAGGAGCCCAAACACTCCACAGGACAACCGCACTCTGTAAACAAGGCAGTGTTCCAGATTAAAAGAGACTAAAGAGGCATAACCAAGTGCAATGTGTGACTTTAAAATGTTTTTTAAAAATTATGAAAGTTATGACCTATATGTCGGGAAATCCTAAATATAGATGGCATTATGAAGTTGTTCATAGGTTTTGGTGTGATAATGGCATTATACAGGAGAATTCCTTCACTTCTTAGAAACATGTTTAAACATTTGGGAGTGAAGTGTTATGATGTCTACAACTTACTTAGAAAAACAGATATACATGTATTTGTTGTATTCTTTTAACTCTTCTGTATATTTAATATTTACAAGAGAAAATTAATAAAAAGAGTCTCTAAGTGCCCATATAATTAAAAAAAACAAAAATTAGTTTAAAAAACTTGATTTAAAAACACTGGTTTTTAAATCAAAAATACTTTGTGCCAGAAATATTCACAGGGCAAATTATATGGCTTAATTCTACGTTTCAGTCAGTTACTGAGGAGAAATGTGGAGAAATGGGGTATGAAGCTGCAGAGACTGGAAAGTAAAGACATGGCAAGTAAAGGCACAGGAGAGAGGGTCAGAACCAATCCCAAGTGCATGCAGATAGCACATGAAGTGAGGACATAGAGTCCCATCCTCTGGAAAACTGTCACTAGAGATGTTTAATAACCAGAAACAGGATAAGTCAGGAGCTCAAACACCAGTTCTGGCACTCACTAGCTATAGAAGTTTGGGTAAGTTTTTTTCTTTTAATTTCCTTCAGGTTACTTTATCAAAAATGAGGATTAAATTACAAAAATTCGCGAGTTGAGGAGAGATGTATGTTTGACCCTTAGCAAAATATCTGGCATAATAAGTGTTTAAAGGTTGGTGCTGTTATGATCACAGACATATGAAGTCTGTCCTGAAAAACTTCAGCCATTACTAATATAACAAGAATGGTTGGCACAATGTCAATGTGACCTGGCAGCCCAGGAGAGTGGACTGGAATGCACATGCATAATCAATGGTGACTTCACTGTACTAGTCGGGGGGGCAGTAGATGCCATTGAGTGAGCATGTGTACTGTGTGGTCATCACATTCAAAATGACTGAGTGAGTAGAGCAATGATCTGCATTAAATTTTGTGTTAAACTTGCCCTGGCTGGCGTAGCTCAGTGGATTGAGCGCGGGCTGCGAACCAAAGCATCATAGGTTCGATTCCCAGTCAGGGCACATGCCTGGGTTGCAGGCCACGGCCCCCAGCAACCGCACATTGATGTATCTTGCTCACTCTCTCTCTTTCTCCCTCCCTTCTCTCTCTAAAAATAAATAAATAAAATCTTAAAAAAAATTTGGTGTTAAACTTGAATATTCCTCTGTGGAAACCATTCGGATTCAGAAGGCCACAGCTATGGGCAACTGGTGATTGGCAGCTTCATCATGACATCACACCTGCTCCTGCATCACGTCTCATTCAGAGTTTTTTGTGAAACATCAAATCACCCAGGTGACTCAGACCCCCTACAGCCCAGATTTGGTGCCTTGCAACTTCTGGCTTTTCCCATAACTAAAATCATCTTTGAAAGGGAAGAGATTTCATGTGATCGATGAGATCCAGGAAATATGATGGGGCAGCTTATGATGGTGATTGGGAGAACTGTGTGAGGTCCCAGGGTAGCTACTTTGAAAGGAACTAAGGCATCATTGTCCTATGTACAATGTTTCTTGTGTCTTCTTTAACAAATGCCTCTATTTTTCATATTACAAGGATGGATACCTCCTGGACAGAACTTGTAGTCTACAAAATTAGGGAGAAATGGGCATTGTGGAGATCCACCTCCACACAAGTGAGGGTGATCAAGTGAGGGTGATGGCCCATCTAATGGGACAGGCAGTGTGAAGAAATAGAACCAGAACAGCCTGATCAAACCCGAACCTGGTAATCCTCCCTTCCTCACTTTTTACTTGTGTGGCCTTAGGTAATTTATTCCATCCTTCCAAGTCTTAGTTTTCTTGTGGTGTGCCTAAAAAGTTAAAATAACAAATGCATTGAATAAAAGGTAGCAATTTTTATTAAAATCTGAATGGATATATTTAAAACATTCTTCATGATGTTTTACTGTTTAAAAAATTTACTGAACTGAATTATATGAGAATTCTTGCCTTCATATATAAACAACTAAGATGTTTTATTTATGGGGGGGAAGGCATGGATTAGGTGGCTGACCTCTTTCACAAAATTTTTAATTTACAACAAGTGCCCAGCTCTCCATCAGATTTTAGTGAGGAAAGCTACTGAGATGAAAATGCATCAGCATGTTACCACAGCCTTTTGACCTCTGATTACCTTGCTCTTCAGTGTGGTTTTGCTTGTTTTTAGCTTTTTTCTTTTCTGTTTGGCTGCATTTTAGATGGGTCAGGGTAACCACAACTGAGGGTACCTGTATAGGTGAGACTGCTCCACAGCATGATTACATTCTGCTACTTTCTCTGTACCTTCTTTTTTCCCAAACAGAAATGTAAGAGGTCAGTGAGGGCACCCAGTTGAAACAGCAGAGGGGCAGCCTGCAGTGAAGAGAACATAGCTCCAGACAGCAGAGGACCAGTCATCCAACCATAGCATCTTCCTCCACAGCCACCTCTGAAGAGCTCTGCCCACACCAGGACACCCTGTGAGAGGGAGGGGGTAATGGCAATCCCAGAGGTTGAGAAGACTTATTTAGATTATTGGGTCAAGATAAATTTAACATGGGGTAAATATTTGGTTAGTATTCTTCCTGCTAATAAGCAGAAGGAATCTTGAGGGAAACACCTGAGTCTTTGTACACAATTTCAAGGAGCTATTCTTGGAAAGATCTGAGTGGCAGAGTGAATTAAGTTTTGCAATGACTCTACATCATGTCCACATGTTGAGGGTGGAGAGTCCAGAAGTGGTTGAGTATACTGAGTGTGGTGGTTAACTTTACATATTAGCCTGCCTGGATCATGGAATGCCCAGGTATTTGGTCAAACATTATTTATGGTTGTTTCCAGATGAAGTTAGCAATGAGTCTGTGGCCTGGGTAAAGCAGATATCCTCCCCAATGTGGGCAGGCCACATGCACTCCACTGAGGCCTGAATAGAACAAGAAAACACAGGATGGGAGAGTTTGCTCTCTGCCTGACTTCTGAGCTGAGATTTGGTCTCCTGTCCTCAGACTGCAAATGAATCTACCAGCTCTCCTGATCCTCAGACCTTTGGACTCAGATTGGAATTTATACTACCATCTTTCCTGGGTCTCCAGCTTATAAACAGCAGATCTTGGGACTTCTCAGCCTCCATAATCATGTGGGCCAATCCTTGTAATCTCTCTCCACACACACACACACACGCCCTATTGGTTCTGTTTCTCCAGAGAACCCTAATGAATACAATGAGGTTTGTGTCTCTCTAGCATGGAGGCTGCAGCTGAAGTCATGGATGTGTATTATTATCTTCCAAAGGAGGTTTGACAGTAGCAAGGAGCACAGCACCTAGTACAGCACCAAAAGAGGTCCACTTTAGGATTACAAAGAAGTCTGAGCAGAAACGCAGAATCAGGAGTCTGTGGTGTCACAGCACAGGAGAAAACCGGAAGGAATAACATTTTAAATCAGATTTGGACTTTTCCCATTTCTAACTTTACATGTTTGAGCAGCCACTTTTCCACACTGACTTGCTTAATTTTTGTAGCTTCTCTATATTGATTTGAAATGCTACTGCCAAGGAGAGTTGCAAGTGAAAATAAATATTGCTCCTTAAAATATTTTTTTTGAGTGTCAGTGGGGAACTGATATGGTGCCAAACAAACAAACAAACAAACAATCACTGCACAGATCACTTGTTGGAAAGGGGGAAATGCAACCTTCATAGAAGGGCTTAGTGTAGTCAGAGTTCTATCACTGAGTATCACACAGCCACTCATCCTTCCATGGAACAACATGAATATGTATAGGGAACTGATCTGCCTGGAAATGGTAAATGTAGCCCAGCCCTGTTGGAAAACTGACAGGCACAAGTCAGCACACAGGAAGCCAAGCCCACAGATCAGCTCTCCTGTGGGAAACCAGGCCTGCATCATACCTAGGCTGCTTTGAGGCTTGCTCTTGCTAAAACTCCCTCACCCTGAGTTGAAACAGCAAAAGTTAACTGCATATCTTTAAAGTAACTTCCTGAAGTCTTGTGCTAATTCTCCCAAGGATGGAGTGTAACCAGACCAATCACTTTTATCGTTCCCTTGCATTTGCACCATTTTTCCTTGTTAATCTGTAGGAAGTAATCAGTAACATCCTTTTCTTTGTTATCTGTAAAAAAGTAATCACCTAAAGCAAACCTGAGCATAATGAATGAAAACCTTCTTTTATGTATGCTATTAGAAAGCAATAAAAGCCTGTCCAGGCAAGGGTCGAGGTGCTCTCTCTCTCAGAGAGTGGCTGTGCCATCCCTTTTTCTCCACAGGACTTCTGTAGTCTGTGCAAATTTGTTCTGTTCATTGCATCCATAACATACAGACTTTGCAGGGCAGAGTCCACATCAAATATGATGCTGTTATAAGTGAACACAGGTCTGGCTGCCTGTTTCTGTGAAAGCCAATACTCAAGAGGCAGACACTAATGTAAATGAAAGTGGTTTATTTTTGGGTGTTGGCCACTTGGAAGATGGGGACTCATGTCACAAAGCTCATCTCCACCTCTCATTGGAGGCAGAGACTTTTATAAGGAAGGAGAGGAGAACAGAACAAAGAAATAAGGGGAGGGGATTGAAAAGTTCTCTACACACAGACTAGTGCAGTTCACTCTGATGAGGCAAGTGATGGTCTGGTGTGCATCATCCTGGTTTAGTCATTCTGGCTTCACACCATTCTGGCTCCATGGTTGAAGGTCAGCAAATCTCCTGGAGCTGGGATGCCTGAAGGTCAGAGACTGTATCTTTAGAAGCTAGTTCCTAGAATTCTTATACAAACACACTGTTCATCTACAAGCTACATATGTCAGAAATTACAGAAACATTGGAAAAGATTTCCCGCCGTTACAATTTCCCACTGTTATACTATCACTTAGGAAGTGTTCTCATCCAAAAACAGTTAAGCTGAGTTGAATGAAAACCTTCTATCTGCCTTCAGTTGATGGATAAATAGAAGGTAAAGGAATAAGTGAAGTAGCTCCATAAGGAAACAAGCAGGAGATGGGACATTCTACTGTTACAGAACAACAAGGGGGAGCCTGGGACGATATACTATTACCTAAAAGAACCCCCTGAGGTTCATTATGTCCACTGCCAGAGGAAAGACGCCTTTCAATGCCAGAGATTCGTGAAAAGGAGAGGAAATGTTTATTTAATGCTGTACAGACTTAAAGTAATGACCTAATGTCTTCATCAAAATCCTAAAGTCCCTTAAAACACTCACAAACACACACAGTCCTTCCTTCCCCCTTTGCCAAGTCTGGGGTGCCGTATCTCAGGAAAAGAAATAGAAGTCCATGTCTCAGACAGCCCCAAGTTCTTCCCGGTAATCCGTCTAGGCTGGTAGGCCTCCCTCGGTTCCCGGCACCATCAGCTTTGTCACCGGAATCTCTGCTAAAGCCTGGTGGTGGTTCCCCCTTCTAAAGCTCTGGTGGTCCCCGCTCTGGCAAAGTCTAGAGGTTCTCTCTCCACTGTCCCAGCTGTGTGGTCCTCTCTGCACAATGGCTGCAGGAGTTTTCACTCAGCCAAAACCGTGTGGTTCTCCCTCCAATGGCTGCTAAGACTTGGTTTAAATCCCTGTGCCAATCTACTTCTGCAGCCCCATTTCCGACTCCTCCCACAATCTGCTGCACTTGCCGGCACTCTCATATCCTTCCAGCTTTACTGGGCTGCCATCATGAGTCTGGGAAGGCGTGGCCCCGTGTCATGGAGCCAGTCTTCTCCAGGCTCCCACGCAGGCGCTGTAACTCGGGGGACCTGTCCCCCAGTTACATCTTGGTGGGGAAGTTACTTCCATCCCCCTGGCTCAGAGTATGGCCACAGCTATTTAACATATCTATGTAACCAGTTAAAGATTACAGAAATGTTAAATGACCACACAAGGTTAGCTGCAAAGCTGTTGCTATTCAAAACAGCTCTCAAAGGCCCTTCTCCATTTGTCCCTTCTCCCAACCCACACCTGGGGGGTGGGTGGGTGAGGACATCCTAATATTTTCTGAACACCTTGAGTTCTGGACCCCATTCTAATCCCTATTTGGGGTCCCCCCTCTTGGCTGCACCCTGTTACACTACCATATAACTACACTCAACATTCAGCATATCTTTTAACTGTCCCTTCAAAAACTTCAGGTCATATAAGAAGGGCTCATATAAATTTGTCCTGGGGCACAGGAGGACACTATGTTTTATTGAGAGAGATTATATTAGGCACAAAAATGCAATACATAGTCCTGAATTGGATTCTGGTGTGTATATAAAATGACAAGTTTTGAGATAATTGAAAAACTTAACTATGGATTGATGTTAGACATACTAGTGAATTATTAATTTTGTTAGGTCTGATAGTGATCATGTGATTATAAAGTAAACATTCTTGTTTGAAAACAAGCCTACTGAAGTACTTAGAGGTGAAATATTATAATGTCTATAACTCATATTGCAATACTGCAGGGAAATGGGGGAGTGTTCCTATTTTATAGAGATAACAACAAAGGGTAAAATGTCATGTCTATAGTTTACATTAAAATATTTCACACACAAGCTAACCTTTATCCTTCACAGACTATTCCAAAAAATCCAAGAAGACAGAAGACTCCCAAACTCTTTTTATGAAGCCAGCCTCATCCTAAGCCCAAAACCAGATAAAGACACAACAAAAAAGAAAACTTCAGGCCAATATTGCTGATGAACATAGACGCTAAAATTCTCAACAAAACATTGGCAAACCTCATCCAGCAATACATTAAAAATATCATACACCATGACCAAGTGGGATTCCTTCCAGAAATGCAAGGATGGTACAATATTTGCAAATCAATAAACGAAATACATTGTGTAAAGAATAGGAAAGACAAAAATCACATGATTATATCAATAGATGCAGAAAATGCATTTGATAAGGTACGACACCCATTTATAATAAAACACTCAGCAAAGTGGGAATAGAGGGAGCATACCTCAACATAATAAAGGCCATATATGAAAAACTTACAGCCAGCATCATACTCAACAGGAAAAAACTAAGTTTTCCCACTAAGATCAGGAACAAGACATGGATGTCTGCTGTCACCACTTCTATTCACCATAGTATTGGAAATCTTATCTACAGTGAACAGAAAAGAAAAGGAAATATAAGGCATCCAAATTGGAAAGGAAGAAGCAAAACTGTCATTGTTTGCAGATGACATGATAGTGTACATAGAAAATTCTATAGACTCCACCAAAAAACTAGACCTAATAAGTGTATTTGGCAAAACACAGGATACAAAGTCAATATTCAGAAATCAAAGGCATTTTTGTACACCAACAATGAAGTAGCAGAAACAGGAAAAAAATCCATTTGATATAGCAACAAGAAAAATAAAGTACCTAAGAATAAACCTAAACAAGGAAGTAAAAGACCTATACTCAGAAAACTAAAAAACACTGAAAAATATTAAGAAAGACACAAACAAATGGAAGCATATACCATGTACATGGATTCGAAGAATTAACATCATCAAAATGTCCATACTATCCAAAGTGATTTATAGATTTGACGCAATTCCTGTTGCCAATGACATATTTTACTGACATGGAGCAAACATTTCAAAGATTTATATGGAACCATAAACAACTCTGAATGGCCACAGCAAATCTGAGAAAGAAGAACAAAGTAGGAGGGATCACAATACTTGACATCAAACTATATTACAAGGCCATGGTAGTCAAAACAGCCTGGTATTGGCATAAAAACAGACACATAGACCAATGGAACAGAAGAGAGAGCCCAGAAATAAACCCAAGTCTCTACAGTCAATTAATATTTGACAAAGGGGGCAACAGCATAAAATGGAGCAAAACTAGCCTCTTCAACAAATAGTGTTGGGAGAGCTAGACAGCTATATTGAAAAAGATGAAACTTAATCACCAATTTATACCATACACAAAAATAAATTCAAGGTAGATAAAAGACTTAAATACAACTCATGACACCATAAAAGTCCCAGAGCAAAACATAGGCAGGAAAATCTCAGATATTTCACACAGCAATATTTTCACCAATATGTTCCCTAGAGCAACAGACATAAAGGAAAGAATAAACAAATGGGACTTCATCAAAACAAAAGCTTCTGCACGGTTAAACAAAAAATCAGAAAAATGAAAATGAAGCCAATTGCATGGGAAAATATGTTTGCAAATGATACCTCAGACAAGGGTTTGATCTCCAAAATATGTTAAGAATTCACACAACTCCACTTCAAGAAGACAAACAACCCAATTAAAAAATGGGCAAAGGACCTGAACAGACACTTCTCCAAGGAGGACATACAGAGAGCCCAGAGACATATGAAAGGATGCTCAGCATTACTAGCCATCACAGAGGTGTGAATTAAAACCACAGTGAGATGCCACTTCACACCGGTCAGAATGGCCATTATAAACAAATCAACATACAAGTGCTGGTCAGGTGGTGGAGAAAAGGGAACCCCAAGTACACTGTTGGTGGGAATGCAGACTGGTGCAGCCACTGTGAAAAACAGTATGAAATTTCCCCAGAAAACTAAAAATGGAACTACCCTTTGATCTGGAAATTTCACTGCTGTGATTATACCCTAAGAATCCCGAAACGCCAATTCAAAAGAACGTATGCACCCCAATGTTCATAGCATCACCATTTACAATAGTCAAGTGCTGGAAGCAGCCTATGTGCCCATCAGTAAATGAGTGGATCAAAACACTATGGTACAATCAGAAAAGAATGAAGAAATAATTCCCAAAAATGAGGAGAGGCTTAGGAACCTCCAGGACATCTTTAAACATTCCAACATCCAAATTATAGGGGTACCAGAAGGAGAAGAGGAAGAGCAACAAGTGGAGAAGTTATTTCAACACATAATAAAGGAGAACTTCCCCATTCTGCCTAAGGAAATAGACTTCCAGGAAGTCCAGGAAGCCCAGAGAGTCCCAAAGAAGTTGGACCCAAGGAGGAACACACCAAAGCACAAAGCATAATTACATTAGCCAAGATTACAATGAAGGAGAGAATCCTAGAAGCAGCAAGAGATAAGGAGACAGTAACCTGAAAAGGAGTTCCCATCAGACTGTCAGCTGATTCCTCAAAAGAGACCCTACAGGCAAGAAGGGGCTAGAAAGAAGTATTCCAAGTCATGAAAGGCAAGGACCTACACCCCAGATTGCGCTATCCAGCAAAGCTTTCATTGAGAATGGAAGGGCAGATAAAGTGCTTCTCAGATAAGGTCAAGTTAAAGGAGTTCATCATCACCAAGCCCTCATTATATGAAATGTTAAAGGGACTTATCTAAGAAAAAGAAGATAAGAAACATGTACGGTAAAATGACAGCAAACTCACAATTATTAACAATCACACCTAAAACAAAAACAAACTAAGCAAACAACTAGAACAGGAACAGAACCATAGAAATGGAGATCACATGGAGGGTTAGCAACAGGGGAGTGGGAGGAGGAGAGAGGGGGAAAAAGTATGGAGAATAAGTAGCATAGATGATAGGTGGAAAATAAACAGGAAGAGGGCAAGAATAGTATGGGAAATGTAGAAACTGAAGAACATATGACACATGGACATGAAGTAAAGGGAGGAATATGGGTGGGTGAGGGTGTGCAGGGTGGAGGGGAATGAAGGGGTGGTAATGGGACAACTGTAATAGCATAATCAATAAAATGTATTTTAAAAAAACACTGTGGTACATTTACAGGATGGAGTACTAAGCAGGAGAAAGAAAGAAGGAGTTCCTATCCTTTGCAACAGCATGGATGGATCTGGAGAGCATTATGCTAAGTGAAATAAGCCATGCAGTGAGAGACAAATCCCGCATGATCTTACCTATAAGTGGAGGCAAATAAACAAAACAACCAAGCAACCAAAATATAACCAGAAACATTGAAATAAAGAACAAACTGACAGTAACCAGAGGGGATGGGGGGTGCATAACAGGGGTGCAGAGGAAGGGTCATCAAGGAACGTATATAAAGGACACATGGACAAAACCAAAGGGGGGTAGGAACAAGGGTGGGAGGTTGGGATGGGTGGGGGGGGAATGGAGATAACTGCACTTGAACAATAATAAAGAAAATTCAATGATTCAGCAACACCAAAAAAAATTATTTTACACACAAACATGCAAATTAATGAAACATATATAGCAGAGTTGGACATTACTAATGTTCACCCGTATTGACTTCCTGATGCCTGGAGAATTGCACTGCCCCATATTCTTGAAGTGGATACAGTAGTGGCCAGGTTATTAGACCTGGCTGGTAGAGAATGAGTGAAAATAAGGAAGTACCTTTGGGGCAAGATCTAATCACTGGTACTAACTTTCCAGTTCTTAACTGGTCTGGATGTTTAGCCACAGCACAGCCAGCCTCTTGTGAAATTAGCATTAAAACATCGTGGAGCCTTTGACAACTTGGGTCCCCAAGCAATGTGTAAAAGAAATATAGCCCCCAATCTCCCACCAACCTATGTTGAACACATAGTAGTAAATTTGTTGCTTTAAATGCCACTGTAAAGCCACTGGAATTGTTTATCACTGAAGTATAACCTAGCCTTTCCTGACTGATACAGTCAACACAAGTATTAAAACTAAGTGATGGATTTACTAGCCTATCTACTTTTCTGACATTTTTAAAAATGAAATGTCTAAAGATTGATTTTCTTTGAAAATGAGTATCTATATTGCTGGTATTAGTTCAATGAGATTTTTGCTTATTAACATCTTTTGCAATGCTGGAAACAACTCAATTTTGTCAGAGTAAATATTTTAGTATAATGGAAAGAGTTAGGACTTAGTGCTTCTTCTAAAATTTATTCTGATTGACAATTTCTTTGGATTTCAGTTTCCTTTCCTATAAAATTAAGAATTTAGACAAGATAGTTTCTAAAGTGCTTTCCATTTACAAAATGTAATGATTAAGTATTTTAGGTGTTTAATACCATTTACTTTTAAATAGATACACGTGTGTGTTTAACAGACAGGGAGTGGAAAGGCTAAGAGATACCTAAAATTCATGACTAAATATATATGAGACACTGAGGCATAAAATATCCATGAGGTTTTAACTCACCACTGTTGCTAGCTAGTAGCCCTCTGTGTCCTCAGTCTAAAAAATGCAAATAACCCCCATAGCTACTCAACAGGCTAATTGCCGATCATTAAGGGGGCCACACATCCTTGACCCAGTGGCCATGGGCAACTTCTCTGATTGTGCCTCCTTTTTAAACCTTGACCTTATCCTTATGACATCATAACAGGGATCCTGATGTGGCAGAGACACAGATACATGACACCAGGATTTAGAGAGTGTGGCCTTCCTACCCGCATGCACCTTACCTAACTCCATTAACTAACTCCATTTATTTCTATTTGCTTTTCCCTGTGTGTTTTACATTGACTTAATAAACCTAGTGCTTGGAGCAGTTATATTTGGCTGGTGGGACTTTCTGTACTGTGACCTCTGGGACTGGTTGGCTGGTTGTGTCCAGTTAGTGATGAATAAAGTATGAATCCCAACTTAGTTAACAGGAAAACCAGGTCGCACTGCAGAAATGCTCTCTGACATTAAAGGAAAATTTGAGATGAAAATTTTCAATGTGGGAGCACTATAAAAAACTGATTCATTGCCTAGTGTAGAAAAGGTATTAAACAACAAATCATGAAATAAATTCAGGACAAAAGTCAATGGCGACCTGGTCGGATCTGTAGAAGGAAAAAAAAAACCCATGAAAATATTCAAGGCCGAAGGAGATGGTGTGGGTGGTAGTGGAGCTGGGACTCATGTGGATAAGGAGAAATGCCTGGCAGAAATCCAGCTGAAGCAGCAATTGCCCACCTGGGAGCTCACTTTCAGGGCTGAAGCCCAGCCTCCCACCTCTGCCGGAGTGCACAAAGATGAACATACCATCAAGCAGAATAGCTTCTGCAAAACATGACCGTACTGCTCATGGTCTGTCACTCATCACAAAAACGAGGAACTTATATCAGATCAAACTTACTAAGTAAAGAATTTAATCAAGTCTTTGAAAACATAATGAATTAGCAGAGTGACAGAAAGCAATCTGCTCCAAGTCACTCCATCACTACAGTTTTGTCCAGAATATCTTATAATGGAATCCCCATATTTAATATCTTGAACCAGGCTTCTTGCACTCAGCCTGATGCCTTTGAGACCGATTCCAGCCTTGTGTCATCCATGTGCTCTTTATCCTTGCTGAGAAGAAAGAACTCAGTGATGTGGTTGGCCACAATCCATGTACCCCCTCACTCAATGAAGATTAATGTTTTGGTTATTTTCAGTTTGGGGCTATTACAGGTAAAGCTTGTGCAAGTTTTTGTGAAAAGAACTTTTTTATTTATCTAGGGTGAAGCCACTGGAGTGGGGTTGTTAGGCCATAGGGAAGAATCTGTTTAACTCCATGAGAAATCGCCCCCTTCTGCATCCAGAGCAACATTTGAGGGTTCAGTTGCTTGTATCCTCACGAACACTGGGTAGTGTCAGTGTTTTTTAATCTAGTCAGTTTGATCAATGTATGGTAATTCCTTTTTTTTCCATCTCTTTCTTGGGAAATTTTGCAGATTAACTAATCATAAATAAAGAAATACCCCCTGTCACCTATTATATATCTGTGGAAGAAAAAAGGGAAAGGGGCAGCTGAGGGAAAACATCTTAACTACCCAAACAGCAATAAGATTTTCAGACATCATCGGAAGAAGGGATTTGGTACCAGATGTTATAAAATAAAAATAAAAATAATGGCTCTTCCTCCCTAACAAGAAGACCACACACAGCCAACAGTACACTTCACTATCAGGGGATACATATCATAACCTCCCAATCTGAATCTAAATAGACACAAGTTACACACACACACACACACACACACACACACACACACGAGTCTGACAGTGTACATATGGGCATTATGACAAATGGAAACAAAAACCGGAATCCAGGCAGAAACAGACAGCTAGTGCAATGGGCTCAGGGAAGCAATCTTTCTACTCATATAAAATGAAGAGCTGCACCACATAGTGGGCCAGACCAAAACCTAGGGTGAAGCTGCAAGCTGCCTGAAAGAGAGCTGCTGGCATCTGAGAAAGCTTGGGGGTAAGGGGATCTTAAGGAGAAGCCACTTGGCCCCCCTGGCCTGACTTATTGATGGAAGCACTGTGTTTTCTGTTACATGGATTTAAGAAGTACCAGAGGACAAAAACAAAAGAAAACAACCCTTCTGGGTTGCCTGGAAGCCCCAGCCCCCACTCCCTCACCTACCACTACAAGACCACAATCAAAGATTGGGGAACTGTATACTGAGTTTTTTAAATTACAGTCTATAGTTGAAGACATCATTGACAACATATTTGCTGATTCCTAAACAATACCAAGTGCTATAACAATTTGGTCTGTGAATTGGCAGACTATAAACTGAGAAGCTAATAGCAATAAGATAGAGAAATATAACTAAACTTTACAACATTTCCAAATAATGGTAGGATATTGCCCAATTTACATCTTAAATGGGATATCTGGAGCTGGATAACAGGAAGTAATTGCCAAAGTAACTCATAAAATAAATACATTAATCAGACAAGAACATACGTCATTGAAAATAGCTAATTAGGTTCTAGAAACTTTAGAACACTCTGGAACAAATTCTTTGGTAACAAGGGCTGAACAAAGACACATTCCTTTAAGCAATGAAGCTGTTTTAAAAACTATCTGATGATGTAAGCCTTTCAGCCATCAAGGGAGAAATGAATTATTAGAAGAGAATGCCTGAGTCAGAGATGGCAGTTGGATTATAGGCAGATATATACAAAGAGTAAAGAAATATTGTCTCAATACCATTGTTACAACTTCAGGGTTGGCTGTTGCTGTCCCCCAGATCTGCAATGTGAGGGTCACTCCTGCAGGATTGCAGCCACCTCTCTCCCCAGTAATGGCACCTAGTCATGCACAGAAAGCCACGAAGACAAAATGGACAGCTCAGCTGTCAAGTGCAGGAAGAGGCAGAGAGTGTGGTTGGTATACCTGGAGGTGGGGGCTTCTGCCTTCCCTCTTCTCCAAGCAGGGACAGGGACAAAAATTTCCTCTGACTCATCTGGCTTATACAGGTTTGAGAAGCACCAATTTAAAACAGCCCAGAGGACAAAAACAAAAATTAGCCCTTTTCTTACAAAAGACCCATGATGATACCTAGCTCCATAACTAGAAAAACCTTAGTGCAGAGGGAAAAAAAACTTTACAAAGACAAAACTATTAAATGTACGTTGAATGAGTTTTAAAACTTGGTTGGTAAATGCAGAGTTTTGTTAACTATATTAAAAATGGCTTGAGTGATTTTCCTACTTTACATGAATCCTTGGACAAATTATATTAGTTTGACAATAGATGTATGTGTCTTTTCTCCAACCTTATTATTTTAAACTTTCTAAATTTCCTCTACTGGATTTATGGGTCAAATAAATTATCATTATTTACACAAAATATTATAAGGCACAAAAATATATATACATATTTAACTAAATTAAAGAATAACTGCTGTTTTATATAAGGACTGGCTCTTATAAACTTCAAATAATAGTGCAAATCATTTTAAGTTGGTTATTTCACTTCTATCTGTATGTGACATTTAAACAGCATCCCTTTGACTTTTGAAATCAACAATGATTATATTATACTGTAAGCATAATTTTTGAAACTTTTAACTAACTTTAAGGCCTGTTACTAATATGCACTTAATTAATAACATTGTTACCTGAAATCTTTGGTAATTAAAATGCATAAATAAAGACAGATTACAAAATAATTGATCACGCATTAACACATATTTCTATTTGCAAAGTTCCAATTATGGTGGTAAATTTATGTGAGATATATTGCCTTTTATACTATATTGCTAAGATTAATTTATCTTAAAAAGCTGAAGTTAAAACTTCAAAATTTTATCTAACTGCATTTGTGTATTTAGATAACCTCCTGCAGATAACAATTGTAACCTCTGGACAAAAAGCAGTCAACAATATTGTAATAACTATGAATGGTGCCAGGTGGGTACTATCAAGAGGATCACTTCACAAACTATATAATTGTCTAAACACTATGCTGAACACCTGAAACTAATATAAAATGTATTTAAACTAAAATGTATATGAACGTGCATGTTAAACTAGAAAAGCTTTTGAGTAATAAAGAGAATAGATAAAAATTATTTTAATCTTTGACTATACAGTCTGCTCTTTAAAAATGAAAGAAAACAATTTGTTCTTTGTCTTCTGTGGAGTACGGGACTCCATGGTTATATCTTATCTCTGGAAGAGTCAGACTTCTGAGGGATTATCTATTTATTGCTTTGCACTGATTTCTTGAATCATTTTAAACAAAAGTCACATTTCTAAGAAGCTAAATTTACTTACTACTGTGCTTAATATAAACTTTGTTTTCTGGTTTTAATAATTTCTTCTCTTTAGAAAACTATGATACGTATTCATCTCCCTATGTGATTTTTTGTTTGACAGCTCTTTTGTTCTCCTTGTTGAACAAATGAAAACAAGGTCTGTGACTTCCCATGAAGATACTCAGAACTAGGACCAAGTCTCCCCAAATTACACCTTAATTTAAAAGTCCTTTTGTTACCGGAGAGGAGACCTGGCCCTGAGCAGGTCTGCCCGGGGCTGGCCTGTAGTGAATGGGTTCTTGACTTTGTTCAGGAATGATTTCACAACACCAGTGATTTTTAGAAGATATTTATTAAAGGTGGGGACAGTGAAACAAGGGAGGGCCTGGCACAGAAGAAGCAACATGAGAGAGCCTAAGCAGAGCTACTGTCAGCACACTGGGAAGTCAGAGAAAAGGGGGCCTTGGAGGGAGTTTCAGATTAGTTGCAGCTGTCCATTGCTCCCCTGGTTATAAGTCTCATGGGATCCCTTAGAGTTTAGGAGGTGTATGCTTGTGAGGGGAGAGGAGAGGAAAGGAAAGGCGTGGGGACACGCTCCCAAGGGGGAGAGAGTTAGGTTCTTTGTTTTGAGGGTTTTATCTCTCTCTTGCAGGCCGGAATCTTAGGGGAGGTCGCACTGGAGTATTTCAGCAGAATGTTCATCAGTTTCCAGGTGTGTCTTTGAGGGTTGTGGTCTCCACTAATTGGCCAATGACAGGGCTGGGGGTCATTCATCCTTGCAGCTAGTTCTGTAATTGCCCACCTGGTGGGCAATTTTGCTGCCTGGAGCTGAAATACAACTTAGGCCTAGATGTTATCTCCAGCAAGGTGATTTTCTGTATCTGGCTCTAAATTCCTCAGTGAATTTGTTTAGCTATCTATCTCAGTTTCTCTATTCCATTTGCCAAGGAATTTTCCCAGTTTCTTAACTATCCTGTCTCACTGTCTCTAATCTAGGTCCACATTGAAAACAACATTGGCAAGCCAAAAAATAGAAGCTGGATTAATTATGTAGTGATAAAATGTTATCAATGTGTTTCAATAATTGTTTACTTTTCAGGTTGAACAGAACATATTTAGGTTCACACATAATGATGAGGCAAAGCTGTTCATGAATTGATGTGTTCTTAGGTGCAAAACCCTTGTAATTTGGTGGCAGCTAGTACATACTTTATGAAAGAAATCAAATGCCTTGGACATTTGTCAATATCTTCACTGATCATAAGTTGCTTCTCTCTTGATTGGTTAAATATACCCAAATAGAAAATTCCACTCTCCTTCATTGTGATTCAATACCATCAAATAATCAGAGCTATTCAGTCTTATCACCCACTGGTGGTTTCATAAACTATAAAAAAGAATTGTTTTTTACAAGTGGCAAAAAGGGAGGAGGGTCCTAATTTTTAAAAAATCATACCAGATAAAAACAGACTTATCAAGGAACAAAGTTAGTATTTCCAGGACACTAGAGAAAAAGATGACTCTGTTGATTTGTGCCTTATGCTTTCAATGCTTCACTTAGGTTGAGAACCACTGTCATCACCTGTGAATTGCCCATTAGTTTTACAAACTCACTCAAAAGTGGAAAATCAGTCTTAATATTAATGATACGTGTTGGACCCATCTGCACCTGGGTGCAGAAGCCCTGTGTTTGGCTTGCATGCACAATATCGAAATGGTTATTTGATGTATTTTCTAGCAACAACTTTCTAGCGTAACTTTCTGAACAACTCAATCTTATTATGAAAGGCAATCCTTAGTTTGTGCTGTTCATGGTGGCTAAAATTCAGAAGTTTGCACATGCACTGGGTGAAGAGTCAGAGGAAAAACTTGGGAGCAACCACAAAAATTGGGGAATAAAGGCACAAATCTAATAAAGGAGAAGGATACGGAGCAGGTGCCCCAAATAAGGTGTGTAAATGCCATATCTCAGGATGGCCACTAGTACTGAGCATGCTAACTCCCAACAATACAGCTAAGGCTAAAAGAACCAATAAGAGATTTTAGCTACTGCTCACTGCAAGAGAGGCAGAGTTTATGTCAAATATGTTAACCACCTGCTGAAACAAAATAATCCATACTATTAAGAGGAATAATGGACTCCACAGTCTCAACAATTAAAATTCTTTGCTCTGTATTGTACTGTTAATGGATTTTTTATCTATGCATGATTTTACATTAACTTTGGTCATTTATAAAACATTGGTTCATTGAGTTATGCATATCCTTCAAATGTAGACACATTTCATTGTTTAGTATTAAAAACCACAGTCATTAATGTTACTACTGATCTCATCAGAGAAGTGTTTAAATGTCACAAAACTGTTGTGCTCATTATGGTGGATACAAGTTTTTCAAAATTCCAATTTTCAATTGAAATTTCAAATTTTATTGTAGGCAGCAAATATTGTCACTTTCCTGGAAGTAACAAACTCATATCATTCAATTTTTTAGAAAATGTCTTCCAAATACTAAATTCTGAATTATCAGTGTGTATACCATTATTCTTTAAATTAAAAACAGTGTTTCATGAATGAATCAGCTACCTCTGTTCTTTTTTTAAATTTTATTTTAATTGTTGTTCAAGTACAATTTTCTATCTTTTACTCCCATCCCAGCCCACCCACCCAGCCCTCCCCACCTCCCTCCCATTTCCACCTGCCCCTAGTTTTTGTCCATGCGTCCTTTATACTTGTTCCTGTAAACCCTTCTCCCTTTCCCATGAAATTCCCCTGAAATTCTCTCCCTCTCCCCTCTGGACACTGTCAGCCTGTTCTCTATTTCAGTGCCTTTGGTTATATTTTGCTTGTTTCTTTGTTTTGTTGTTTACGTTTCTGTTAAATGTGAGGTCATATGGTATTTGTCTTTCACTGCCTGCCTTATTTCGCTTAGCATAATGCTCTCCAGTTGCATCCATGCTGTTGCAAAGGGTAGGAGCTCCTTCCTTTTTCTGCTGCATAGAATTCCATTGTGTAAATGTACCATAGTTTTCTGATCCATTCTTACTAATGGGCACCTAGGTTGCTTCCAACACTTGGCTATTGTAAATTGTGCTATGAACATTGGGGTGCATAGGTTCTTTTGGATTGGTGTTTCAAGGTTCCTAGGATACAATCCTAGCAGTGGAATTGCTGGGTCAAAAGGCAGATCAATTTTGAGTTTTCTGAGGAAATTCCATACTGTTTTCTATAGTGGTTGTACCAGTCTACAATCCCACCAACAGTGCACTAGGGTTCCGTTTTCTCCACAACCTCTCCAACACTTCTTGTTTGTTGCTTTGTTTATGATGGCCATTCTTACTGGCGTGAAGTGGTATCTCATTGTGGTTTTAATTTGCATCTCTCTGATAGCTAGCGATACTGAGAATCTTTTCCTGTGTCTCTGGATCCTCTGTATGTCCTCCTTGGAAAAGTGTCTGTTCAAGTCCTTTCCCCATTTTTTAATGGGGTTGCTTGTCTTCTTAGAGTGGAGTCATGTAAGTTCTTTATATATTTTGGAGATCAAACCTTTGTCTGAGGTATCATTGGCAAATATGTTTTCCCATACAGTTAGTTCTCTTTTTATTTTAATACTGTTTTCTTTAGCCATGCAGAAGCTTTTTATTTTGATGAGATTCCATTTGTTTATTCTTTCCTTTATGTCCCTTGCTCTTGGGGACATATCAGTACAAATGTTGCTGCATGAAATATTTGAGATTTTCCTGCCTATGTTTTCCTCTAGGACTTTAATGGTGCCACGACTTATATTTAAATCTTTTATCCACCTTGAATTTATTTTTGTATATGGTGTAAGTTGGTGCTCGAGTTTCATTTTTTTACACGTAGCTTTCCTGTTCTCCCAACACCATTTGTTGAAGAGGCTATTATTACTCCATTTTATGTTGCTGCCCCCTTCGTCAACTATTAATTGACTGTAGAGACTTGGGCTTATTTCTGGGCTCTCTGTTCTGTTCCATTGGTCCATGTGCCTGTTTTTATGCCACTACTAGGCTGTTTTGATTAGAGTGGCCTTGTAATAAAGATTAGTATCAGGTATTGTGATCCCTCCTACTTTGCTCTTTTTTCTCAAAATTGTTGCAGCTGTTCTGGGTCATTTATGGTTCCATATGAATTTTTGAAGTGTTTGTTCTATGTCTGTGAAATATGCCATTGGTGCTTTAATAGCTATTACATTGAATCTGTAAATTGCTTTTGGTAGTACGGACTTTTTGATGATGTTAATTCTTCTGATCCATGAACACAGTATATGTTTCCATTTGTTTGTGTCTTTCTTGATTTCTTTCTTCAGTGTTGTGTAGTTATCTGCATACAGGTCTTTTACCTCCTTGGTTAGATTTATTCCTAGGTATTTTATTTTTCTTTTTCCTATGTCAAAAGGATTTTTTTCTTAATTTCTACTTCTGATGTTTCATTCTTGGTATATAAAAATGCCTTTGATTTCTGAATATTGACTTTATATCCCACTGTTTTGCCAAATTCATTTATTAGGTCAAGCAGTTTTTTGGTGGACTCTATAGGATTTTCTGTGTACATTATCATGTCATCTGCAAAAAATGACAGTTTTGTTTCCTCCTTTCCAGTTTGGATGCCTTTTATTTCCTTTACTTGTCTGATGGCTGTGGCTAAAACTTCCAATACTATATTGAATAGACGTGGTGAAAGTGGACAACCTTGTCTTGTCCCTGATCTTAGTGGAAAAGATTTTAGTTTTTGCCCATTGAGTATGATGTTGGCTCTAGGTCTCTCATATATGGCATTTATTATGTTGAGGAATGCTCCCTCTATTTCCACTTTGCTGAGTGTTTTTATCATAAATGGGTGCTGTACCTTATCAAATGCTTTTTCTTCATCTATTGATATGATCATGTGATTTTTGTCTTTGCTTTTGTTCATTTGCTGATTTGCGAATATTGAACCACCCTTGCATCCCTGGGATGAATCCCACTTGGTCATGGTGGATGATCTTTTTAATGTATTGTTGGATGTGGTTTGCCAATATTTTATTGAGGATTTTAGCATCTATGTTCATCAGTGATATTGGCCTGAAGTGTTCTTTCTTTGTTGTGTCTTTATCTGGTTTTGAAATTAGGATGATGCTGGCTTCATAAAAAGAGTTTGGGAGTCTTCCATCATTCTGGATTTTTTTGAATAGTCTGTGAAGGATAGGGGTTAGCTCTTCCTTAAATGCTTTGTATAATTCTCCTGTGAAACCATCTGGTCCAGGGCTTTTCTGTGTTGGGAGTTTTTTAATTACTGCTTCAATTTCTTTTGCTGTTATTGGTTTGTTCAGGTTTTCTGCTTTTTCATTGAGTTTTGGAAGATTATATTTTTCTAGAAATTTGTCCATTTTCCCTAGGCTTTCAAATTTCTTGGCATACAATTCTTTATAGTAATTTTTTACAATCCTTTGTATTTCTGTGGTGTCAGTTGTAATTTCTCCTCTTTCATTTCTGATTGTGTTTATTTGGATCCTCTCTCTTTTTTTCCTGATGAGCCTGCTTAAAGGCTTGTCAATTTTGTTTATCTTTTCAAGGAACCAGCTCCTGGATTCATTGATCCTTAGGATTGTGCTTTTAGTCTCTATGTCATTTATTTCTTCTCTGATCTTGGCTATCTCCTTCCTTTGACTTGCTCTGGGCTGTCTTAATTGTTGTTCTTTGAGTTCTTATAGGCATAAGGTTAGGTTGTTTGTTTGAAATGTTTCTATCTTTTTTAGGTAGGCCTGTATCACTATAAACTTCCCTCTCAGGACTGCCTTTGCTGTGTCCCATAAGTTTTGGGTTGTTGTGAGTTTATTTTCATTTGTTTCCAGAAACTTTCTGATTTCTTCCCTAATTTCATTCTTGACTCATTCATGGTTTAATAGCATGCTATCAATCTCCATGATTTTGAGTGTTTCGGGTTTTTTCCCTTGAAGTTGGTTTCTAGTTTCAGTCCCTTGTGATAGGAGAACATGCTTGGCATGATTTCAGTTTTCTTGAATTTGTTGAGGCTTGATTTGTGTCTTATCATGTTCCATGTGCCTTTGAAAAGAATATGTATTTAGCTTCTTTGGGATGAAGGGCTCTATATATATCAGTTAAGTTCATTTCATCTAGGGCATTGTTCAATGCCACAATATCTTTGCTGACATTTTGTTTGGAAGATATGCCCATTTTTTGACAGTGGGGTGTTAAAATCCCTTAGTATAATTGTGTTGATGTCAATATCCTTTTTGAAATCCTCTAAGGTTTTCTTTATGTATTTGGGTGCTCCTATGTTGGGTGCATATATATTTACAATGCTTATGTCTTTTTGGTGGATTCTTCCCTTGAGTAGTGACCTTCTGGGTCTCTCTATGGCCCTTTTTTGGAAGTCTATTTTGTATGATATGAGTATTGCTACCCTGTCTTCTTTTTCTTCCTGTGTGTTTGCTTGGAAAATTTGTTTCCAGCCCTTCACTTTTAGTCTATGTAGGTCTTTTGTCCTGAGGTGGGTCTCTTATAGGCAGTATATGCGTGGGTCATGATATCTTATCCATTCAACTATTCTATGTCTTTTGATTGGAGCATTTAATCCAGTTACGTTTAAGGTTATTATTGATAGCTACTTATTCATTGCCACTTTCATACCTGTATTCCTCTCTCTTTCTCTCTTTCCTTCCTTTCCTTAAAGTAATCCCTTTAGCATCTCTTGCAGAGCTGGTTTGGTGGAGGTGTATTCTTTTAGACTTCTTTTATCTGAGAAGCTCCTTATCTGGCCTTCTATCTTGATTGGGAGACTTGCTGGTTAAAGTAGCCTTGGTTACAGGCATCTGGTTCTCATTACTTGGGATATTTCTTGCCATTCTCTTCTGGCTTGGAGAGTTTCCATTGAGAAGTCAGTTGCTAATTTTATGGGGGCTCCTTTGTATGTTACTTCCTGTTTCTCCCTTGCTGCCTTTAAGATTCTCTCTTTGTCTTGGAATTTTGCCATTTTAATTATGATGTGTCTTGAGGTGGGCCTCTTTGGGTTCCTCCTGATTGGGACTCTGTGTTTCCTGGATTTGTGTGACTTTTTCTCTCATCAAATTAGGGAAGTTTTCCACCATTACTTTTTCAAACAGGTTTTCTATCCCTTGATCTTCTTCTTCTCCTTCTGGTAGCCCTATTATACGGATATTATTACGTTTCATATTGTCTTGCATTTCTCTTAATCCCTCTTCACTCTTTCTGAGCCTCTTTTCCTTTTCTTGCTCTTTCTGGGTGTTTTCTTTTTCTACTTTGTCCTCTAGCTCGCTGATTCGATCTTCTGCTTCATCAATTCTGCTTTTCATTCCTTCTACTGTGTTCTTCAGTTCAGAAATTGTATTCTTCATTTCCTCTTGGCCTTTGTTGATAGTTCCCATTTCCTTTTTCATGTTGATATAGTTTGCAGTGAGTTCATTGTAGCTTCCCTATAGTTTCTAGTAACTCATTGTGAGTTCATTGAACTTCTTGATAATCATTGCTTTGAACTCAGTATCTGATAGTTGAGTTGTGTCTATTTCATTTAGCATTTTTTTCTGAGGC
Organism: Tonatia bakeri; assembly: GCA_004024845.1. Taxonomy (NCBI): domain Eukaryota; kingdom Metazoa; phylum Chordata; class Mammalia; order Chiroptera; family Phyllostomidae; genus Tonatia; species Tonatia bakeri. Next base: position 28,956 of record PVIA01007524.1, read on the forward strand.
TTCCTCCTTTCCTTTCATTCGGGGGTTGTTTCTTTGTCTTCCTATTGTTTGTGAGACTCTTCTTGTTAGCCTCAGCTTTTTAAATTGATCTGTTCTGGCTCCCTGGGTTTGTGGTGTGAACTTCTGTGGTAGAATACCTGTGAGATTCAGTGGTGCAGTCTCCTTGATCTCCGGAGCTCACTAGTCTTGGGCTGTCATTTAAGTAGGCTCTGTGCTTGTCTTTGGGTTTTGATTGTTGTTGGGTCTTTCTTTGGTGGGTCCTTCTCACCAGCTGGTTAAGTGAGGATCACTCTGCCTACCACCTCTTGTATTTTGTTGTGCTAGTGTGGGCAGGTTGTGTTGAAGCTGGTTCTTTCGTGTGTACAAGGTTTTGAGGATTCTCTCTTGCTCTTGTTCAATTGTTTGTGGTGGGCAGTGTCTCCACTATTTAGTTGTATTTCCAGAGAGGTCCTGGATTGATGTTAGTGTGGTTTCCACAACCTCCTTTACATTTTGTTCTTATCTGTTAGCGGTTCCTTTGTTGTTGGGTTTCCTCTTGCAGTGGGTATCTTGTTGTTCACAGATACCACCTACTCTTTTTTATAATCATTTGGAGGGGGAAAGCAAAGTGGCTTAAGACAGGAAGAGAGTATTCTACAATCTTTACAGTAGCAGCCAGTAGAGAAGAGATAGGGGATCCTTTGGCTATGTATAGTGTTAATCGTGATCTTCCACCCAACTAGTTGATTTTTAGAAAGAATGGAGAGAAGATAAGACTCTTGTTGGGGAGGGAAGGATTGTGAATTGGATCTAGAAAGCAGTGAGGTTGTGGGAGGTCAGATTCTGAGGTAAGGGAGAGTAAAGGATAGTAAATAGGTGTAGTGTGTGAGAGAATAGTAGTTAATCACTACAGTAACAGAGTTCGGGAAACTGAAATGGGCTAAGATGTGGGAGGGGTGTTGTGAACTATTTACAATTGTATGGAACAGCTATTATTTACAATAATATTAGAGCAACGATCAAAAGACAGAATTTATGTGATTTAGAAAACAAGAATAGGGAGTATAGGACCTTGTGTAGTGCGCTAATGGGACATAAGTGAAGTGAAGGACAGTACACTAGCAGTACACTATGAAAGAGATATCAGGGGAAACCTGTCAAATGATACAACATAATGAGCCTAGCAAAGTAGACTGTACAGAAAGAAGAGGAATACAAAAATAGTATTAAAATAAAACATGTAAGAATAATGTAAAAAAATAATAAAAATATGCAATAACTTGCAAGTTCTCTGTAATAGCAGAATGAAATTTGTCTCACTGTCACAGCTATTGTGATGCCCCTTCTTTGGGTCCAACTCTGGTCTTTTCACAGTTCCAGGGATTTTCTTGTTTTTGTTTTTTGGTTTTTTTTTTTTTGGTCTCACTTGTAGGTATTTAAAAAAAAAGGCAGATGAAGGAAGCAAGAAGAGATAAAATTAGAAAGAAAGGAAGAAGGAATAAAACAAGAAGAAGGAAAGAGAGTAAAAAGGAATTGAAAGCAAAAAATATTAATAAAAATTAAAAATTATTTTAAAAAATTAAAATAGTATAAAATTAAAAAGCCTGTTGGTTTCAAAGTGGCCAAACTGGTTTTTCTGGTCTTGCTGGCTGCAACAGGCTGAGGGGAAACTGGTATGGCTTTTCTTCCTTCCCCATCTGCACTCAGTCAGCTGTGTGCACCCTCCAGGGAGCTATCCTGGCACTTCTTCCCTGTGCCTTGGGTTTGGGATCCAGGCCTTTCCTCGGGGTTACTGCTGTGGACTGGGTTGTGGGAGCGCATGTGTTAGGCCAGGATGCCTCACCCTTCCCAGTGCTATGGGGGTGCACAGGGTCTTCCGCACAACCTTCCACACAAAGTAGGGAGGCTGGAGTGATTGCTGCAGGAGTATTCCCCAAACAGTGTCTGTCTTTTTACTTTTTCTTTTTGAGAAATTCCTCCTATTCAAGCCTTCCACTCCATACTGTGGCCTGGCCTCTCCCACAGCCCAATTCTCCAGCCAGACTGGTGACTATGGGGATCAGGGACCCGTCACTGTGTGACTCGGAACTCTGCTGGTGTCCAGAGACTCTGCAGGTGTTCACAGTCCCTGTGTGTTTGGTAGCAACTGGGTTTCTCCTGGTGCTGCTCAGACCTTTTATGGCTGGGGAGGGAACAGTTTCCCCAGCTCTCTCCCAAGGACTCTGTGGCAAACTCAGCAGAGGGTGCCGGGCCTGGGGTTGCAGCCCCCCTGCACCCCGAGCTGGTCCCTGGGACCTTATTGTCCTGAAGCACTCTCCTTATCATCTGTTTTTTTTGGTTCCGCTACAGTTTTTGGTCTTTTATTTTCATATATGCCGAGGTACTGTTTGTTGTTTGTTCTTTTACTCCGTAGATCAGCTAAGATATTCTCTTGTATGTAGGGAGTAGTGGAATCTGCTCCCTCCCCCGACACCATCTTCCTCCACCCCAGCTAGCTCTGCTCGTAGCTCAATCAACCACAGATTACTTTTTCTCTCTGCTTCTGTGTTGTGACCATTTAAGGCCTGACAGGTTCACGAGATTCAGGCAGACAGAAAAATATTCACGGAGCTGTTGGAATGTCTGATATGCCTTTACTCAAGGGTGGCCAAGCCATGCATGCTGCAAGCTGTGTGTCGTCCCCTTGCATGTCTCTGCATGTCACCTGTCCCCTCTCTGTGGCACCCAGCATGGCACCCAGCAGGGAGTCCCTATGCTCTTAAATACTGGAGACAAACAAAGCTGGCAGGATGCCAAGAGATCTAATGCAATGGAGCTTCATACTACACATGAGAGCCCACTCAAGGCTATGGGAACACCTTATCGGACCCAGTCTCTAGGCTATGAGATCCCTACTTATCAGGCCCATTCTCAAGGTTATGGTAAACTGCTTTCCTTAGTTGCCCAGAAACCTGGGTGAGGAAGCCAGACTGCCTCCATTTACCCTATAGCTTCATTATGCAGCAAAACTGATTTTTTGCATGATTTACATATTGTTACATAGAATATTAAAAGACATGTATTTAAAAGTGAAGATTTAAAGAAAATAATAGTTTCTCTGGCTTCATCAAGGAAATTCTTAAGTAACTAGCTACTACCACAGCTTGCTTGGTGCCACTGCCTTGATTGGTGCTTACATGCCAACAGTTTTATGGCTATAGCTGATTTTGTACTATCACTGCAAATGTCATAATATTAAAACAAGCAAATAATATTTTACCATTTTTCACGAAAATAGTTTTGGCATCTTGGGGAACCTCTGGAGTCGTCAAATCACACTTTGAGAACCACTGTGTAAGAGAAAATGTAAACAGAGGAGACTGACCTCAAGGTGACCCAGATATTTTAATCAGTAGAGAAGGAAATTAAAGCAGCTATTATAAGTATGCTCAAAATTTTAAATAGAAATATACTCAAAATGAATGATCAAATAAGAAATCTCAAAATAGAAACTACTCAAAAGAACCAAACAGAAAGTTATGGAACTGAAAAATTCCATTCCAAAATTTTAAAAATTCACTGAATGGGCTCAATAGTAGGTTGGAAAGGAAAAAAGAAAAAGCCAGTAACTAGCAGATAAATTTATAGAAACTATCATATCTAAAACATAGAGATAAAAAATTAAAAAAATAAACACAGTCAAACTCTATCAAAAGGTCTAACATACTTGTAACTGGAATCCAAAAAAAACAGGAAAAGAATGGGGCAGAGATAAGTACTGGAAAAACAAACAGCCCAAAGTCCAAAAATGAGGGAAAGACATATATTTATAAATTAAAATTAATTGGAGAACCCCAATGAGAAATACAAAGAAAACCACACAAAGACACATGACAGTCAAATTGCAAAAAGCCAAAGAGAAGCAGAAAGTCTTAAAAGCCGTCAGAGAAATGATACAGTACATTCAGGGAACAATAACAACTGATAATTTGTTTCTTATCAGAAACAATGGAGATTGGAAGATAGAACTACATTTTTTACACTTTTAATATGCTAAAGGAAAAAAATCTCAGCTCAAGATTCTATATCCAATGAAAATGTCCTTGAGCTCTGAATGGTATGGATCAGTGGGTTGAGTGTCATCCTGCAAACTAAAAAGTTCTCCAGTTCGATTCCCAGTCTGGGCACATACCTGAGTTGTGGGCCAGGTCCCCAGTTGGGGGCATGCTAGAGGCAACTGATAGGTGTTTCTCTCACACATCAATGTTCCTCTCCTTCTTTTTCTCTTCTCTCCCCCTCTCTAAAAAACAAAAAAACCCCAAAAAACCCATAAATGAAAAAAACAATCCAAAAAAGAAAATGTCCTGGAATAATGAAGGTAAAATACAGACACTTTCAGATAAAGGAAAATTGAACATATTCATGACCAGCAAATTCAGAGTTCAGAAAATGCTAAAGTATGTTTTTTAGGTCAAATTGAAATGATACTAGGTGAAAATTCTGATTTGCAGGAAATAATGAAGAGTACTAGAAATAGTAAATATATGTGGAAATAATTTTAAGAAATGATTTTCATCTTGATTTCTTTAAAATATTGGGTTGGCCAAAATGTTAGTTTGGTTTTTTTTTCATATGATGGCTTCAGTAGTGCTTAGTTGTCTTTAACTTCATTCAAAACAATTTTGTTAGATTGTATTGTGACTGCTGTCCCATCAATATGCATTTAAAAAAACTTACCCAAATTGGTGAATTTTTGTGCAGCCATTTTAATATTTAAAATGGAAGAAAATGTGCAACATTTTGGGCATCTTGGGTTTTATTATTTCAAGAAGGGTAAAATTGCAAATGAAATGCAAAAAAAGATTTGTGCAGTGTATGGAGAAGGTGCTGTGACTGATCAAATGTGTCAAAAGTGGTTTGCAAAATTTCTTGGTGCTATTGACATTTTGGCCAAATAATTCTTTGCTGTGGAGCTGTCTTCGGCACTGGAAGATATTTAGCAGCACCCTTCGTCTCTACCCACTAGGAGCCAATAGTGGAACCTAGCTGACATACTCAAAATATTCAAATCAATAAAGTTATTGGTGAAAATGAAAAATATGTCTTACATTTTATGGAAAAAAGCCATATAGACTTTTTGGCCAGCCCAATACATGTGACTGTATAAAGCAAAAATTATAACAATGTATCATGGTTTTGCTGTGTATACACAAGGTCTGCCTGGAAAAAGTCCAGCCATTGTTAATGTAATGAAAACAGTTTGTGGGACATCAATGTGACCTGGCAGCCAAGGAAAGTGAACTGGGATGCCCATGTATGAACAATGACCACTTCACTGTACTAGTCAGTGGGGAAGTAGACGCTGTTGAGTGAGCATGTGTACTGTGTGGCTGTGTAGAGCAATGAATCAGCATCCAATTTTGCATTAAGTTTAAATATTTCTCAGTGGAAACTATTCAGATAATTCAGAATGCCACAGCTGTGGGCAACTGGTGATTGGCAGTTTCATCATGACAACATGCCGGCTTATACCATCATGTCTCATGCAGAATTTTTGGTGAAACATCAAGTCACTCAGGTGACTCAGACTCTCTACGGACTAGATTTGGCACCCTGCAACTTCTGGCTTTGGAAAACTAAAATTACCTTTGAAAGGGAAGAGACTTCAGACTGTCAGTGAGATTCAGGAAAATATGATGGGGCAGCTGATGGCAATTGGGAGAACTGTGTGAGGTCTCAGGGGGGCTACTCTGAAGGGGGCTGAGGCATCATAGTCCTGTGTATAATGTTTCTAATATCTTCTTCAATAAATGTCTCTATTTTTCATATTACATGGCTTGATACCTTCTGGACAGTCCTCATACATGAAATATGTACAACAACTATAGGATAAAAAAATTAGCGAGGGTATAAAGAAGCCTATATAGGTGCAAGTTATTTACATTTTATGTGAATCAGCATAACATCAATTCTAAATAGACTATGTGAAGAATGTACATTGTAATCAATAGATCAACCATGGGGTGGAGGTTACAGTTAAAAAGACAATATGGAAATTAAAAAGAAATTCTAAAAATAATCAATTAGTCAAAAGAAATCAGGAAAGTAAGACAAGAGGAACAAAATCAGATGCAACAAACAGAAAACAAGTAGTGAAATATGTGCCCTAAATTAAACTATATCAATAATTACAATAAATGTAAATGAAGCAAACTTTCTATTTGATATCTGATATTATTACAGTATATATTTTTTAAAAGGCAAAACTCTGATAATCCTGTAAAGGAGTCAGGGTAGATGGACTCCAGGGCCTCTGGTTTGTGGCACTGCTCCTCACCGTAATCTGTCATTGTGGCCCTCCCTGCTGCCCATGCACCGCCCAGTCTCCTGAGCAGCACACTGTAGCTGGGACACCATCCTCTCTTGGAGAATGGGCAGTGGCCAGGTGTGCATGGTCACAGAGGCTGGAGAAAATGATGAAAGTGTCCAGACTATCCTCAAGTTTATATACAGTGAAAAATACCCAGATGAAGCCCCCCTTTATGAAATATTCTCCCACGAAAATCTAGAAGGTAATGATGTCTCAGGCCTTTAAAATTATTATAATTACAAGCAGAAGAAAACCTTGGTATGATGATAGTCTTTACTTTAGTGACAGCTGTGCCAGAGAAGTTAAATGAAATAGTGGATCAAATAAAGACTAGAGGAGAAGAAGAAAAGAAAGAAAAAAGAACCAGAAGAAGCTGAAAAGCAATCATTTCATGGCATTCCTGTTACAACTGAGAATTTCTTAAGGCCAGGTTTGATGCAGTACTCTGAGAAATTAAAAAGAAATGAGTGAAAGAAGAGCAAGTAGGAAAAAATAACTTAAATGGAAAATTGCTATTTTAAACAGATTGTAATTTTGACACATCTGATATCTAATTCTTGGAGGATGCCGGAAACAATGAGGAGGTAGATGAGGCTTTGTTTCAGGAAGTGGATGCCTTGGAGCTGGAGGATGACGAGGATGACCCCGACTGCAATCCTGCTGACTGAGAGGGCAACTGGAACAACTAGTGGTGGACTCTCTCTATCTCCAGAAGTTTGACTGCCACAGCATCTGTGGCTCTGATGAAAGGGTGTTGATTTTTCTTTATTTTTTACTAAGTAAAAATAAATTTGAGGAGAATATTCTTCTGATAGCTTTCATTATTAAATTTAATAAACTGACCTTACAATTTAAAAAATACAATAAAATTAAAAAAGCAAAACTCAACTATTTACTCTCTCAAGGAGACACACTTTAAGTATTTGTGCTTTGTCTATAACGTTTGAAAGTATAATTCACTTTCTAACATGAGCAGAGAAATAATAACTCCCTAGAAATTTCTTTTTCTGCAACAAAACCCTGACAAACAGCTGGACTGACTACATACAGTAAATACTGAAGTGTGGTTTGCCCCTGGCATCTGTCCACCTGTTTGAGTGCTTCCGACCCCCACGCCATCCAAAAGCCCACTACCAGTGTTTTGCCTTCGGGCTTAATGCAGCCTATGCTCTGTGCTCTGCTAGGTATGGCTTCCTTCTTTTCCAGTCCCTTCAGGTCCATGTGTCTGTGAATTACATGAATTGATAAAGTAACTCACAAAAGTGTTATTTACTAATAACATATTCCTATTCCATGACATGGGTATAACAAGGGCAGTCAGTTGCTTCATCATAATAACTGATACTTATTGAGTACCTAAAGAAAGAAGAACCTTACTCAGGACTAAGCACAACACAGGTGCCATCCATTTAGTTCTCCCCAAGATCTTTATGAGACAGATGTTGTGACTGTTAACATTTCCCAATCAGTAAAACTAAAGTGTGCAGAAGTGAGTCTCTCCCCTCCATCATACACAGAGTTACATGTTTGCAGTTCAAGCGTTAAAAACAGGACTTAAACTCAGTGTATCCGATTCTAGCACACAATCCCTTAAATCCCAAGAATAGTTCTGGAATAATGACAGGCATGAGAGAAGAGACACAGAGGCAAAGTAGCTGTTTTATCCTTTGAAACCATTTAAGTAGCCCTCTATCCCCTAGCTATACACTGGCCATATGACAAGCACCTTTGCTGAGGGAGTAAAAGTCAGTGATGTAAAAGGCACTGTTGGATGACTGCGATTCAGGTCCTTTTTGCATGTTACCGCATTTAATCTTTATGACCAAAAAGGCAGGCTCTTTTTTTCCTCACATTATAGATGAGAATGTATAAATGTTTTAAAAGTTATAAAATAAGGTATGTTGATCTTTTCTTTCAATAAACTAACCTCATGAGAGTAAAAGGCAAAAAAACCCCATATATAATGTGTCAGGTATGACTTTGTTACTAGAAATCTATATTTGGTTTGATCACTTCTTACAATAAACCTGTATGCAGATATCACTAGCATAATGAAAATAAGAACAAATGTGATTCAAGACCATTTTCTGAGGGTAGAAAAATCTGCTTCTAACACATTGCAGAAGTGGCCCCTGAAAAGCTTGATGGCTTCCCTCCCAGAGGTTGGGATACACCTGTTGGGATTCAACACAGTGTTCTGAATATCGCTTGCCTTAGAGCCTCTTTCTCCAGGAATAAAAAAAGTATGACCCTAACACAAGAGTACCAAAAGAACAGCACCACAAAGTCTCGGGTAGACTCTATTTTGCTGCCTAAATTTTTTTTTTAATTTCTGGATAGTCACTAATCAAAGTGGTGGACATCTGTTTTTTGCCATCTGTTTTTCTCTGAAGCTCTTGGGGGCACTAAAGGTCATGGTTTAACTAATGCCTGCCTAGTCTTTGAAAGGTGTTAAGCTATTAATACCTCCTCTATCAGTGCCACCTGCCCAACTATGACAAAGACTTCAATGAGAATAACTGAGGAAATTGAGAACCAGGATAGGAGGGAGGAAATTATGACAAAATATCTTGCCTTGACTTGCATGGGATTCTGCAGCTCCCTAGTTTTTTGACCTCTGGCAAATTGGTTTATGAGCGAGTGTCCTCTTCTGTGGGTGTCAACGTCCTCCTCTGCACTTGCTCTGAGGACGAGAGAAGGTGTGGGCTGTTGGTACCATAAGGGAGGAAAACTTTTTCCTTTATCCCCTTACTTTGGTGACCAGGGGCCTACAAATTAAACTCACAAAAGGCAGATTAACAAGAGAAAATGTGTATTTGTATATACAAGAGCTAATAAAAGAAGTATCTTGCTCCCTAAGTGATTAAAGTTAGAGGCCTAGAGAACTAACTCAGTAGAGAAAAGGGAGCGGGGAAGAAAGGGCTTCTAATGGAAGAACAAATAGGTTTGTTTAGGAAAGACAAATGGGTTTTAAGGAGAACAAACAGGAGATAAGAAGTTGATGATAATGTTTGTCTAAGCAGGTGTGAGTGATTTTTCCTGAGGAGGGTTTTATGGTGCATTTATCTTGTTCTCTCTCCTGGGAGTAGACAGACTCCAAAGAGGGGATTCATGGCAGCCTCATTTCTCAGAAGGTGCTGCTTTTAGTCAGATAAGGGATGGTCTGAGAAGGTGTTTTCCTCCATCTGGGACTCTCAAACGTCTTCATCTTAAAATAATTTTTACACAGACTCTGGGGATCCCAGTCAGCCTCCACAGTACTACAGTCACACAAGGAAGCTGGTGTGGGTCTAGAGTTCAGGGGAAGGAAGAATTATCCCTGTTATGGACTTAGTTGTATCTTCCCAAATTCATACATTGAAGTCTTAACCCAAATACAACTGTATTTTATATATTATATTATTATAATGTATAATATTATGCATTATATTTAGGCCTTTGAAGGGGGAATTAAGATTAATGACATAATGAACATGTAGCTCTAATCCAATAAAACTGGTGTCCTTAGAAGAAGAGACAGAGACACCAAGGAAGGATGCACAGAGGGGAGAGGCCATGTGAGTGCACAGGGAGAAGGTGACAGTCTACTAGCCAAGAAGAAGCCTCAGGAGAGACCAAATATGCCCATGTCTTGATCTTGCACTTCTAGTGTAGTCTTGGTATTTGTTATGGTGGCCTGAGCTGACCAGTACACCCTTTTTTAGGCTCCATTAGTGATTTAGAGGACGAAATAAAATTCCCAGCCACTGGAGAAGGGCTCAAGGGACAAGACACAAGAACCCCAAGATCATAAACAGAAGAAACTAAAATCACAGCTTTCCAGTTATACTGGAAAGAGTGGATGCAGCAGGGACTCTTTCTACCTGTTTGGGAGGTGGGTGGGAAACACTAAAACTCTGAGGACTAAGAGAAGTAAAGAGCAATGGGGGTACCCTCCAAATCTTAGTATTTCATGGCCAATTCTCATCCTAGGCCTGCTTATAGCAGAGAAGAGACTTATGGCCTAGTGAGGAAAGCATCATTCAAGCCTTCTCTGAGTCTGTCTGGGGGAATTTGATACATAAAGAGAACCTCAAAGAACCTGAGAGGTAGGGAAGGGCAAATTGGTGGCCCAGAGGAGGAGGCTAGTGAGAGGCAGGGAGGTCTTCCAGAAACATCAGTGAGAGCAGTTGACCAAAGCAGGATTCCAGCTTAGTCCAGGCAGCCACATTGCTTTCAGTGAAGCACAGACTAGTTGGCTTGGAATTAGGGTCCAAGTGGACTGTGACAGGTATTTTTTATTTTGTGTTAATAATTTTTAAAAAATTTTAGAGACATTGTAGACGTATAGGCAATTTGAGAAGACAGTACAGAGCATTTTCATATACCCCACTCCAGATTCCCCCATTATTAACATCCTACATTAATGTAGTATATTTGTTATAATTGATGAACGTATTTCTTTGTTTTTAGATTTTATTTATTTATTTTTAGAGAGAGGGGAAGGGAAGGAGAAGGAGAGGGAGAGAAACATCAGTGGGTGCTTGCCTCTCACATAGCCCCCACTGGGGACCTGGTTGGCAACCCAGGCAGGAGCCCTGACTGGGAATCGAACTGATGACCCTCTGGTTTGTAGCCCTTGCTCAATCCACTGAGCTATACCAGCTAGGGCTAGTAACACATTCTTATTAACTAAAATCCATATTTTGTTTGGATTCCCTTAATTTTTCATGTCCATTTTCTGTTGCAGGACCCATCCAGGATCTCCCATTACGTTTAGTCCTACCTCCTTAGGCTCCTTTTGGCTGGGACAGTGTCCCAGAGTTGTTTTCGATGACCTGCACAGTTTTAAGAAGGCTTACCCCTGTGGAGGTGGACTTTGATCACCTGGCTGTGGTGATCAAAGATTTCTGCACTGTAAAACTAGTCTTTTTATCCCCCTTTCCACACTCTACTATTTGGAAGGAATTCACTACATGTAGCCATAAAGAGTTAGGCTTCCCATTTTGAGAGCAGTGTTTACACAGATTACTTAGAATACTTCTACTTGGGAGATTTGCTTCTTTTCTTATATTTATATATTAAATTATTTATATCTTTTCTCCCATACAATTTATTAAATTATGTGGAGTTTTGGATATTTATCTTTTACTTTGGGTCAGAATTCTATACTACATTATTGATTGATTGATTGATTGTTCAACTCGTTCCATATTTAGTCATTGGGAACTCTTCCACTTGGTTTCTGTGACTGGTTGACATACACCCATCATGTGGGGTTTATTTCGAGCACTGTCTTACCTTCTGGCACTACAATATCCTTCAGGCTCCTCTTGTATATTTTCTCTATTGCTTTGGTCCTAGAATCAGCTATTTCTCCAGTGAATACTTTTATTGAAGAATGGCATTAGAAACCAAGATTTGGGCAACTACTCCCTGCTACTTGGGTGTCATTACTTCTAGGTCATCTCAGCTGAGACAGCAAGGAAATATATGTGTGCATACTAAGCTATGTATATAAACTTACCTAAATATTTTTATATATAACATCTGTACTTACACTAAGCTAAACATGACTTTATACTGATGTAATCAACTTCATTCTGTTATCACACAGGTCATTCTAACACTCCCCCTGGCTTATGTATTCTCCCACTCCAACAGTGAAAAACTGATGAGAACCATCAGCAACTAGTGAGAACCATCTGCAATCCATTTATTTAATTTTTAATTGACTTAAAAAATTCTAAATGTTAGTACCCATTAATGGCATTATTCCTTTTGATACTCCAATTGTTCCAGATTTGGCCAGTGGGATTCCTTTCAAGCTGCACCTTCTCACACTTTCACCAGTCTGTGAGCACCTCATTGTTTTCTGGCATGAAGAAATTCTGGATTCACCGTCTATTCTGTCTTAGATATAGAATCCGTCATACACTTAAGGAGTCCTAATCCACCCTCTTTATTGAGATATAATTTACATACCATATAATTCACCTATTTAAAATATACAATTCAATGGTTTTTAGTATATTCTCAGATATATACTACAATTTATTATATTTTTAGATATATACTATAATCATCACAATTTTAGAACATCTCCATCATCAACAAAAGAAGCCCCATACCCTTTAACTATCATCCCTGAATGTTCTCACTCCTACCACCCCTAGACCGTGATGACATGTGTCTCCAGAGTCTGGTGTGGTCTGCGTTCGTGCATGAGTGCGTGAGTGCGCATCCAGTTGGCAACTGTGGGTTTAGCGGGAGAAATGGCCATATCTGGGAAATCATGGTCACAGAGGGTCTAAAGCCGAGGACAGAGTCTCCAAATGAGAGGATAAGAGGAGACCGATCACATTCCCCACATCTGGGAGTAGGAGTGGGGAGAGGTAGGATGAACCCCTGATGACCATTTGTGGAAAGCCGATGATACATACAAGGTAATAACTAAGAATGCAGATTCTGGAGTTCAGTGTTTGAGTCTTAGCTCTGTAACATATAGCCATGTAACTTTCAGTAATATAAAGCCTCAATTCTATTGTCTGTGTAACACCTAATCTCTGCCTCATAGGTTGCAGGAACTCAAGGTACAAATAGCTGTGGTCAGTATCAATCAATGGGACTTACATAATCTTGGTGGGGGTGGAGTACAGTGTCTGGTCAAGAAAGCCTTTTCAGGGCAGAGAGAAAGAGTCCTCCACCATACTTCTCTGAGACAATGTCCTTGGGTAAGGCCTACTGGACCCCTCCAAGACCCTGGAGCTGGGGTTTTCTGTGTTTGCCATTCAATCCCTCCCTCTCAGAGATGAGTACTCAAATTAGGTAGCAAAGGGAGAACTTGTGGATAGGAAATCCACTGCAGAGCCTTAGAGAATACTTGAGAAAGAATATGCATAAAAGCATTAAAGAGATACCCAAAGAAATTTAGGGGGCTAATTGTTTTAATTTTTATTTTGGGGACTAAAGCATGAGTAAAACTGTACCCATTTTTTGTGCCTTAAAGCTACAAATACTTAAAATGCCTATTTAATACTCAAGAGTTCTGCAGAAAACTGCACAACTATCTCACCTTGAACACAATTTTATATATATTTTTCTATCATATGATAGTTATCTCTGTGCACATGTAGTTTTTCATAGTTTTTTTTTTGTCATAGAACACATAGATTACAAATGTCCCTATGTGTCACTATATATGTTATCCTCATAGAGTTAACATGGTTGTAATTGTATACATGGTTTCATAAACTTATCTTTTACATTATTCTTCAATTCTGGAGATATAATTGCCAATGACTCCCAGATTGCTCACATGGAAAAGATAGACTTCAGTTTGTAGTACAGCTATTTCTTGTGCAATCTGTCATTCTTTAGGGCTGTGAACTTTTATCTTAGGATTCACAAAGTTTTGTTTAAAAGTAAAATATCAAGAGAATGTGTGCATCAGGTTGTGTTCCCAAATATCTGTAATCTTCTTTGTATGTAGTAATAAAATTATAACTGGGTATTTGGTCACCCAGTACAAGATTACATTTTTAGGCCCCCTTTGCTGCTGGGTGTGGTATGTGGGAAGCAGTGAAAGGGACATGTGCCATTTCTAGGTCTTGATAGAACTGGGTATTCTCCTCATCTCCTCATCTTTCCTGTCTTGCTGGAGGCAGGGAGCAGCCACTTTAGACCCATGAGATGGAATCCCCATGTTGAAGATGGCAGAGCCATCTTACCACGCCTGTACTGTTAACCTTCTCTCCTGTTTAAGCCTTCGCATTCATGGGTGCCTCTGACCCATTAGTCCAGCCATGGCACTAATATACTATTTTCTCATTGATTGTGTCAGGCAAGATAGTTCTAAAATATACTCTCATTTTTCAAAAAGTCTAGAGGTCCAGAGTTCTGCTTTATTCTTCACATAGTATTTGCTAAGCAATTTTGTCTTTCTGCTTGTGGTTGGCCATGTGTTGGTGTTTCATTTTACTGGTGACACTTATGCCCTCCTACGTGTTCTGTGCACAGAGCTTTGTTTTAGGAGGGGGGGCTTCTGCCATTCAGACTGGCTGTATGCTGGGACCTTACTGTCGGCCATCCTGAAGTGTACACATTTACTATTACATAGAAATAAGCATTAGGAAAAGGTCAAGTGTATGGCAGATCGAAAAGACTGTTAGCTGGGAGCTGGCTGGAGGCAAGGGTCCCAAATCCTGTACTGGGGTATCCAACCTTTTGATGTCTCTGGGCCACACTGGAAGAAGAGTTGTCTTGGGCCACACATTCAATACACAAACACTAACAAGAACAAAAATTTCTCATAATGTTTTAAGTAAATTTACAATTTTGTGTTGGGCCACATTCATAGCCATCCTGGGCTGCATTTGGCCTGTGGGCCATGAGTTGGACACTCCTACAACAGATGGTAGTAATAGTAATAGTACTGCATACCCCAAACACCAGCCTTACCTTCCTCTGCCAAACTAATACTCCCTGTTCCTGGCTCACACTCTTTGCTCCTGGCTCACTTTTTTTTTTTTTAATTGAGAAATAGAAAAAAACTGAAGAGAATTAAATTGTACTGGACACTTTAACATTTATTGAGAGGCTGTGCAAAATAGTGATTAAGAACATAGGGAATTGGAGTCAGGTATATCACATATCTTTGCTGCAGAGTTTGGTAAGTAACTGAATCTCAGTGTTTGAAAAATAGGGATAATAGTACTAACTTCAAAGTTTTCTGAACATTAAATAAAATAATGTACTTAAATGTTTGGAATAGACTAAGAATTAGGTTGATAAATGGCAAATAATATTATCTATTCTACTCTTATTTCCTGGTGTCTAGTGCTTTACATACTTATCTCATCAACCCTGTAACATGGGCATACTCTTTCCCATTTTACAGATCAAGAAATTGAAGTTAAAGAAATTTTGAAGTGACACACATTTTATACTAGCTATTTTGTGAATGAAGGAATGGAAGTATGGAGTATTTAAATAATTTACAGATGTCTCAAAGTGAAAATTATGAAGGTGGGATCCAAAGCCATGCCCATCTGCCCTGATGTTTAATAATTCTGTATTTGTCGTTATTGCTGACAGGTTATAATGGTCATGGTGATGTTTGTTATTTACATTAAATTTTTACAATCAACTTTTTTCATACACAGGAATATCTTCATGACCACTTTCAACAAGGACCAGAGTTACAACTGTTAGGGAAGGGGCTAGTGTTTCTATGTTGTATTTTCCTGTCAGGCTCTGCGCTCATCCAAACCATAGGCCATCCTTCTTATTCTGATTTCTAATATAACCCAAACAATCAATGATTATTGTTTTGTGTTGTCCTAATCAATCACAAGTATTTTCTGAGATTATATCATTTTAAATAGCAGTCAGGTGTTCTGTAACTCCTTTATTTGAATTTACAATCTATGAATGAGCCAACATAAAGATATTGAAACATTTAGCAACTAAAACAAATGAGCAGTAATCCAATAATTGTAATAATCACAATAGTTGAGCTATAAATAAACTTGTTTCTTAGCAGTTAAAATGAACATGATTATTAGAAAAGGTAAAAGATACAAGAGGAAGCGAAGTTTCCCCTTGTTCCAAACTACAAGAGAAATTTCACAAGTGCTATTTTTACAAAAGATAAAGTACTCTCAACAACATTCCCATAGCAGATGCTGTACACCTAAAACTAACACAAAGTAATACCGAATGTAAATTTTAATTAAAAAATAAAATTAGAATAACAAAACAAAAACGTAGTCAATGTGCAGTAGCAGAGATTTGTGCGGCAGTGGGAGTATGCTCAAAGCAGCACATTTTTCAAACAACATTCCTAAACACCTTTTCTCTGTTGAGATTTGAGAAAAGCTAGGTAGGAGAACATTCTAAGCAAGGGACTTTGATGAGCACCTACTAAGTGATCCTCTGCGTTTCTGGTCGAGGAAGGAGCCATCTGCTCTAAATCCCTCTGAACACATCTTTTGGCTGAGTCCCTTTTGTTAACACCATGGCGCCTTACTGGAACTCCGGAAGGCCCATCTCACCAGCTCGAGTTGGTGGCTCAGGGACTCCTGTTGTTATTGGCTGTTCTCACTCCTTCCCGAACTCCACAGAATAAGCATCACGTGTGTTTACAGGCACGTTTAACCGGTAACCCGTGGTTCTCCTGTCCGTGAGTAGTAAACCACGGTCCCAGGCAGAGCGGCTACACTGTCAGCCAAACCTGAGACATTTTAGTCCACCTTTCAAGCTAACACGGAACCCCAGGGAGTGCCGGGAGGAGACTCCCTGCGGGGACCTCTTATAAACAACTATTCTGCACCCTTGGAGAACTACTTTCCCCTTGTCCTCGCAGAACAAGCCACTACAACTGTAATCAGGCTAACCGAAGCCTGGGAAAGTGGAATCACGAAAGCTCAGGCACTGGGTCTGGGCGTGGCGAGTCGTTGAGGGGCGGGGCCTAGAGCGCCGGGCGGGCAACGCTTTTGGGACTCGGCCCAGCATTGCGGCTCAGGGCGGGGCCTGGGCGAGCCTCGCAGCGTGTGCGTGGCGGGGGTGGGGCAGCAGCCGCAGGCCTGCGCCGTAAACAGACAACATGGCGGTGGCTGTGGCACCTGGGGCATTGGGCGCTTTGCAGGCCAGCCGCGCCCGCTTAGCAGCCGCTTGCTGTGCGCCCCTCGGCCCTAGGTGGAGACTGCCCGGCTCCTTTACCGGACCGCAGGTCGGCTGGGCGATCTGGGTCCGGGGCTGGATGCCCGCGGCCGGGGGGGCGACCCTGTGGCGGGGCTACAGCTCCGAGTTGAAGACGGAGGATGAGCTGAGGGTGCGGTACCTGGAAGAGGAGAACCGAGGTGAGTGCCGCTGCGCTGGCGGCGGCCCCGGGTCCTAGGAAGGTGTTGCAAGGTCAAGTGTTGGGGCTGACGTCATTGGCCGCTGAGCGCCTGGGTTCGAGGTCCCTCTCTTGCCCTACCCCAACATAGATTGCACTAGATTAGCCCTTCCGATGCCTAAAGATCTATTGAATACTACAGTGCAGCGTACCTGTAAAAATGTCCCCATTCAGCATCGATGACAGAAATGCAGTTTACGCCCCTCATCTCTAGACGAGCTAAGGTCAATAAACCCAGTGTGTAATATTTGCTTCTAGGTTTTGTTCTTGCTCTGTAATTCTTGCTTTCTGTGAACTCAGTGTTAGTAGGGAGTTTTAGAATCTCCAGTGAGAATGCCCTTTATTCTGAAGAATTTTAAATTTAAAGCTGTTCAGCTGGAACAGTTTTTCCCTTTGTCCATTTTATCCTAGAAAGTTAGTTTGGGGGTACTATTTCACTTCAGTGAACAATTTTGAGCACTTTTTTGTCTTCTGGTTACCGAACTCGGTGCTCAGCTCTTGAGACAATATTGTGGATGATACTCATCTTGCCCTTGAAGATGGGAGGAGACGGATGCATTAGCAATATAATACAGTGGGAGGGAGGTCTGTGGAAGACAGTATCTGTCATTCTACGGGATTGTAGTTGAAGCTATATTCCTTTCAGTTGCCAGGTGGGGAAAACCTAAAAGGGTCATGAAAGGTGTAATAGCAGTTTGCCAGAGGACTAGTCATTTAATTTTGACTTACAGTTAATTGAGCATCTATAGTCTCTTAGGCAGAAGTGCAAAACGAGTTAAGTCATGATTGCTGTCTTTAAGCAGCTCCTAGAATAGTGAGGAAGATACTGGTGATTGTAAGGCTGTGTTAATTCAAAGGTTTGGTGAGAACACAGGGCAGTCATACCCCCAAGGCCCATATAATTGGTCATTTGGAGGAGATTGGAAGACTTGAGAGGTTAGGGTTTTGCCAGATGAAACAGGTTCCATGGCATTCCTTACTAGGCAATGAAACTGCATATTAGTGAAGGCTTTTAAAGCAACTCTTCTGTGCCTCAACTTTCTTGTGTATAAAATAGGAAAAATAATACCAACTTTGTGTGGCTGCTGTAAAGATTAGATGGTAATGTAAATTGCCCACCAAATATCTGACTAATAGTGGGTGCTGTGGAGTATGATGGGTTATTTCATTTGTTATTTCTTTATTCCAGATAGAGACAAGGGTGGAATATGAACATGTGTTGTGTTTTGGGGAAATATAAGGAAAGGGTGTCATGATAGACAGTATACTGAGAATTTAGCTGGAAAGTAGATTGGCACTGGAGTGATTAGAGCTGTGAATGCTACCGACTTTTGGCTAAGCTTAGTCTCACTGGAATTTTAATTACGTTAGGTGTAGCAACAGTACGTGAGATACAAAAGGATTGCAGGTATAGTTAGTAATATGCACCATGTTCTGTATTTTTTTATCTTTATGATTTAACAAATTCCAATTGAAAATAAGTTTTTATAAAATATCTGGAAATTCCTTAAGTTAGGACCTAAAAGGATCAAAGAAAATAAATTAGAACATACGATTTAATTAATTCAGATGTCTCTAGTTACCTGAAATAACCTGTAAAAGTCAAGTATTAGAACATTATGGTTTCTTAAGAAAATTGACCGAGCCTCCTTTAGGAATTGGCAAGAATTGACAGCTCAGGCTTAGCTGACTACACTTTGTTTTACTATCAAACCAGCAATAAGCAGTGCAAATTAAAACATGAGGACAAAGATACTGTAGTTGAAGGGGTCTCCCTGGTGCTTCTGCTTCTCGTAGAGGCTAGTCCAAAATGTGACTCTCTTAGGCAGTCTGCAAGGAATATTAGAATTCTGAAACTACTCCCTGTCCTTGTAGGTGAAGGTGGGTGCACGCACAATACATCAACCTTCATATGTTATCAGGGTCCCCTATTTGTAATTTGTTGTGGAGGCACAAGGTTATATGCCAGGTTTCTTTAGTGGTCCTTTTTTGCTTTGCTGTCCAACCTTACTTAATTCTGGTCAGCAGTCCTGGTCCTGGTTTACAATGGTCTCTCTTGGCCCGTGGGCAATAGCCTTCTTCATAAAATAACTGGGCATTCTTCCAAGTTTGTTCTTCACTCCTAGTGCTGGATTACCTTTTTTCAAGGCCAAGAATCACTTATCTGCTCATTTAAAAACCTCTGGCTTCCTGTTGCCTGAAGGTCCTCACAGCTGGAAGGCCTTTAGCTGCACCTAAGCTTTGCTATTTCGCTGTTCCGAATGCAGGTGAAGTGACCTGTTCTTCCCCTTATCAACTTTCTCCCAGTCTGGCAAACTTCTGCTTATTCATTGTGTCCCATTTCAAAGATCATCTTTGTGAACCATAGTGGACCAAGTGCTGGAAGAAATAGAGCAAACAAGTACATGCATAATGGAAGTCATTCTTGATACCTGCCTCTTCCTCCTTGTTCGCATGTAGATTTTCCAGTCTTCCTGAGTGTCTTTGAAATCTTTCCACTTTACTCTGTGTTCTTCTTTACATACCACTCTTGTCCAAGGTAGACAGACTATTACAGAAATCTAGTAGCTGGTCTTCCTACACCTACTTGGTTTTCTTTTTAACAGGTTGATTCTTTTCCTGTGTTTTTCTCATGTTTTTAAATTATACTTTCATATATTTTATGGCATGTGAATTACATCTTGATCTTATTGAGATGTATTTCACATGCCATAAAATTGAAAATGTACAATTGTTTTTAATGTATTCAGAGTTGCGCAGCCTTCACTGAAGTCCAATTTTAGAACATTTTTATCAATACAAAGAGAGACCCCATTCTATTTAGCACTGACTTGACTTCCCATTGTCACAGCCCTGCTGCCCCCAAATTAGACCCACTTACTTACTTTCTGTCTCAATAGATTTGTCTACTCTGCTCATTTTATATAAAGAAATCATATGTAGTCTTTTGTGGCTTCTTTCATGTAGCATTATGTTTTCAGGGTTGATTCATTTTGTATGTATAGTACTTCATTATTTTCTATGGCTGAATAATATTTCATTGTATGGATATTACCTCATTCTATCTTTTATCATTGATATAAATTTGGGTTGTCACTTTTTGGATATTGTGGACAGTGCTGCTTAGGATATTCATGTATATGTTTTTGTGAACATACATTTTCATTAGGAGTGGAATTGCTGGATCATATGGTAATTCTGTAATTAACATTTTGAGGAACTACCAGACTTTTCCAAAGTGGCTACAACAATTTACATTCCCACCAGTGAGGTATGAGGGTTTCAATTTCTTCACATCCTGACCAGAAGTTGTTATTGTTTGTGTTTGTAGCCATCCTGGTACTTGTCAAAGGATATTGTGGCTTGTGGCTTTGATTTGGATTTGCTTAATTGTTAATGATTTTGAGTATCTTTTCATGTGCTTATGTGTATATCTTTTGGCCATGTGTATATCTTTTTTAGAAAACTGTTTTCTCAAATCCTTTGACTGTTTTAATTGCATTGTCTTTTGATTGTTGAATTATACGATTCTTTATATATTCTGGATGCAAATTCCTTATCAGATACTTGATTTGCAAATATTTTCTCCTATTTTGTGGGTTAGCTTTTCCTTTATTAATGGTTTATTTTGATGAACCCTAGTTTTTTGATGTAGTTCAATTTATGTATTTGTTTCTTTTGTTGCGGTGCTTTTGGATCATACCTAAGAAGCTCACTTAACCTAAGGTCACAATGATTTATACCTGTTTTCTTCTAGAGTTGTATGGTTTTAGCTATTATATTTGTTTCTGTGATCCGTTTTGAGTTAGTTTTTGTATATAGTGTGAGGTATTTGGTTAACTTCATTCCTTTGCTTGTGCATGTCCAGTATCCCAGCACTATTGGTTGAAAAGACTGTTCTTTCACCACTGAGTTGGTTTGGCACCCTTGTAGAAAATTAATTGACCATAAGTTGCTTCTCAGCCTTTTGTCCAAGATCAAGTGAAAATTAATTAACCATAAATAAGAGTTTATTTCTGGACTTTTAGTAGTCTCATTTATCTACATGTCTGTCTTTATGCCAGTGCCATACTGTTCGATTACTGTACCTTTGTAGTAAAATTTGATTTGGATAGTGTAAGTTCTACGACTTTTGTTCTTTTCTGTTTTTTCTATTCTAGACTCTTGTGTAACCACATGAATTATAGGATTGGCTTGTGAAATTCTGCAAGAAAGGAAACTGGGGTTTCAGTAAGGATTGTATTTAATAGGTTCATCAATTTGGGCATTATTACCATCTTAACAATGTAAGTTTTTGTTGTCATGAGCATGGAATACTCTTTTTCTTCAACAGTGTTTTGTAGTTTTTAGGGTACAAAGCTTACACTTCATGTGTTAAATTTACTCTTATTTTCTTTGGGTACTATTGTAAATGGAATTGTTTTCTTAGTTTATTTTCAGATTGTTGATTCCTATTGTAATACAATTACTTTGCATGTTTATCTTGTGCTGTGCAACTTTGCTGAATTGCTTATTTGTTCTCATTGGTTTTTAGTGGATATTCTTAATATTTACTATATACAGATCATGTCATCTGTAAATAGAGGTAATTTTACTTGTTTCCAATCTGGCTTTATTTCTTTTTCTTGTCTCATCTACCTGGCAGGAGCCTCTGTTATGTTGAATAGAAGTATCAAGACCAAACATTGTTGTCTTGCTCCCATTTTGCCATCTTGGGAGGAAGGCATTCAGTTTTTAATCATTGAGTATGATGTTACCTCTGACTTTTTGGAGGTGCCCTTTATCAGATTGAAGAAGCTTCCATCTAGTCATAGTCCAAGTGTTTTATCATTTTGAATTTTGTCAAGTACTTTTTTGGCATCTGTTGAGATGATTATATGATTTTTCTTGTTTAGCCTGTTGATGTGATAGATTATGTTAATTGGTTTTCAAATATTGAATCAGTCTTGCATACTTGGAATAAAGCCCACTTGGTTATAGTATATAATTCCTTTTATACATTTCTGGGTTTGATTTGCCAATATTTTGTTGAGGATTTTTGTATTTACATTCATGAGACATAGTATAGCGGTCTTTAGTTTTCCGTTCTTATGATGTCTTTGGTTTTGTTCTGAGGGTAATACTGGTTTCATAGAATGAGCTAGAAGTGCTCCTTCTGCTTCTACATTCTGGAAGAGATTATAGAGAAATTATATCACTTTATTTTCGAATGTTTTAGTAGAATTCACCTGTAAAATCATCTACATCTCATATTTTCTTCCTTTTTTTAATTATTGTTCAAGTACAGTTTTCCCCCCACCAATATCCCCCTCCCCATACATCCCCACCTCTCACCCTGGATCCTACCCTGCTTTAGGTTTGTCCCTGTGTTCTTTATACATACTCTTTGATGACTCTTCTCATTTTCCCCTCCACTGTTATCTCCTCCACCCTCCCCTCTGCTTACTGTCAATTTGTTCTTTGTTTTAATGTTTGGTTATATTTTGCTTGCTTATTTGTTTTGTTGATTAGGTTCCACATATAGGTGAGATCCTATGACATTTGTCCCTCACCACCTGGCTTATTTCACTTAGCATAATGCTCTCCAGATCCATCCATGCTGTTGCAAAGGGTAGGAGCTCCTTCTTTCTTCTGCGTAGAATTCCATTGTGTAAATGTACCATAGTGTTTTGATCCACTCATTTACTGATAGGCACTTAGGTTGCTTCCAGCACTTAGCTATTGTAAATTGTGCTGCTATGAACATTGAAGTGCATAGGTTCTTTTGGATTGGTGTTTCAGGGTTCTTAGGGTGTAATTCCAGCTGTGGAGTTGCCAGGTCAGAAGGCAGTTCCATTTTTTGTTTCTGGGGAAATTCCATACTGTTTTCCATAGTGGCTGCACCAGTCTGCATTCCTACCAACAGTGTACTGGGGTTCCCTTTTCTTCACCACCTGGCCAGCACTCATTGTTTGTTGATTTGTTTGTGATGGCCATTCTCACCCATGTGAACTGGTGTCTGTGGTTTTAATTTGCATCTCTCTGATGGCTAGTGATGCTGAGCCTGCTTTCATATGTCTCAGTGTCCTCCTTGGAGAAGTGTCTGTTCAGGTCCTCTGTCCATTTTTTCCCCCCTCATATAAGTGACTTTTTAATCCCAGCATTTAGTTAGTTATTTTAACATATTTTATTGGTTATGCTATTATAGCTGTCCCATTTTTTTCTCACCTTTAGTCCCCTCTGCCCTGCATACCCCCTCCCACCAGCATTCCTTCACCTTAGTTCATGTTCATGGGTCATAAATATAAGTTCTTTGGCTTCTCCATTTCCCATACTATTCTTAACCTCCCCCTGTCTATTTTGTACCTACTATTTGTACTTCTTATTCCCTGTACCTTTTCCCCCATGCTTCCCCCTACCCCTCCCTGCTGATAACCCTCCATGTGATCTCCATTTCTGTGATTCTGTTTCTGTTCTAGTTGTTTGC
Source organism: Tonatia bakeri (assembly GCA_004024845.1). NCBI lineage: Eukaryota > Metazoa > Chordata > Mammalia > Chiroptera > Phyllostomidae > Tonatia > Tonatia bakeri. Next base: position 52,629 of record PVIA01007524.1, read on the forward strand.
TTAGTTTGTTTTTGTGTTTTAGGTTCAGTTGTTGATAGTTATGAGTTTGTTGTCATTTTACTCTTCATATTTTTAATCTTTTTCTTAATAAGTCCTTTTAATAATTCATATCATAAGGGCTTGGTGATGATGAAGTCTTTTAGCTTGACCTTATCTGGGAAGCACTTTATCTGCCTTTCCATTCTAAGTGATTTCTTTGCTGGCTAGAGTAATCTTGGATGTAGGTCCTTGCCTTTCATGACTTCGAATGCTTCTTTCCAGCCCCTTCTTGCCTGTAAAGTTTCTTTTCAAAAATCAGTGGATTGTCTTATGGAAACTCCTTTGTAGGTAACTGTTTCCTTTTCTCTTGCTGCTTTTAAGATTCTCTCCTTATCTTTAATCTTGGGTAATGTAATTCTGATGTGCCTTGGTGTGTGCTTCCTTGGATCCAACTTCTTTGGGACTCTCTGAGCTTCCTGGACTTCCTGAAGTCTATTCCTTTGCCAGATTAAGGAAGTTCTCCTTTGTTATGCTTTCAGATAACTTTTCAGTTTCTTGCTCATGCTCTTCTTTTGGCATCCCTGATTCATATGTTATAATGTTTAAAGTTGTCCTGGAGGTTCCTAAGCCTCTCCTTATTTTTTTGAGTTCTTGTTTCTTCATTCTGTTCTAGTTGAATGCTTATTTCTTCCTTTCGCTCCTGTTGACTTGAGTCTCAGTCCCCTACCTGTCACTGTCGGTTCCCTATTCATTTTCCTTTATTTCACTTTGCATAGTCTTCACTTCTTCCTCTATTTTGCGACCATACTCAACCATTTCTGTAAGCCTCCTGATTACCAGTGTTTTGAACTCTGCATCTGATAAGTTAGCTTAATTCTTCAGCCCTATTTCTTCAGCCCTATTTCTTTTGTCTCCACATACCTGCTGCCTAGCAAGAGGCAGAGCCTTAGGTTTTTGTCAGGATGGGGCAACCACGTGGCCAAGTTGTGGTGCTGTATGTGGGGGAGGAGTCTTGAGAGGGAACAGTACCGCTTACTCTGCTCTGGTTGCTGGAACCCTGGGTTGCAGGGTCAGTCTCAGGTCTGTCTGGCTCCTCGATTGTTACTCCTGGTTTATCCACATTCAAATGGGGGACCACCTGATGTGCCAGCTGCCACCTTGCCTGCCCCAGTCCTCCAGCCTCTGCCTTGCTGTGAGTCCTCTCCCCTTGGCTGCCTATCTCTACCCCTCCTACCAGTCTGGGTGAATGTTGCTTCTTTAACTCCTTGGTTGTCGATCTTTCATGCAGTTCGGTTTTCTGGTAGTTCTGGTTATTTTTTGTTTTTAAATTTGTTGTCCTTTTGGTTTTGCAAGGAGGCAAAGTGTATCTACCTATTCCTCCATCTTGGCTGGAAGTTCTTTGCCCATTTTTTAATTGGGTTGTCTTCCTGGAGTGGAGTTGTGTGAGTTCTTTATGCATTTTGGAGATCAAACCTTTGTCTGAGGTATCATGTGCAAATATATTTTCCCATGTGGTTGATTCCATTTTACCAATGTTTTCTTTATCCATGCAGAAGCTTTTTATTTTGCTGAAGTCCCATTTGTTTATTATTTCCTTTATGTCCCTTGCTCTAGGGGATATATCAGTGAAAATATTGGTCCATGGAATATCTGAGATTTTGCTGCCTGTGTTCTCATCTGGGACTTGTATGGTGTTGTGACTTACATTTGTCATTCATCTACCTTGAGTTTATTTTTGTATATGGGTAAGCTGGTGGTCGAGTTTCATTTTTTTGCTGTAGCTGTCCAGATATCCCAGCACCATTTGTCAAAGAGGCTATATTTACCTCATTTTATGCTTCTGCCCCCTTTGTTGAATATTAATTGATCGTAGAGACTTGGGTTTATTTCTGGGTTCTCTGTTCTGTTCCATTGATCTATGTGTCTGTTCTTATGCCAGTACCAGGCTGTTTTGCTTACCATGACCTTGTAGTATAGTTTGATGTCAGGCATTGTGATCCCTCCTACTTTGTTCTTATATCTTATATTTTCTGTTTCAGAGGCTTATTATTTGTTGATTCGGTTTTTTTTTATTGATATAGGCCTATTCAATTTATGTATATTTTGTGTGAGTTCTGATAGATTGTGTCTTTCAAAGAAACCTCCCATTTTACTTAAATTATCAAATTTGTGGGCATAGAGTTGTTTTAATACCCCTTTGTCATGTATATGATATCAGTGGAATTCAGTAATGATGACCTGTCTTTCTTTTCTGATGTTAGTCATTTATATTTTCTCTTTTTTTCCAAGGTTAGCCAAGCTAAAGGCTTATCAATTTACTGATCTTTTTAAAGAACCAGGTTTTGATGGATTGATTCTTTCCTGCTTATTTTCTATTTTCAGTTTCATTGCTTTCTGCTGATTTTTTCTTTTTTCAATTATTTTAGATTTGAATTGCTTTTGTTCTAAGTTTTTAAGGTGGAAGCTTAGATCACCAATTGCGATGGTTCTTAACATGTGCATTTAGTGCTATAAAATTTCCTCTAAGCACTGCTTGTGCTGTATCCCACAAATTTTGATAAGCTGTATTTTTATTCTCATTTATTTAAAATATTTTAAGTTTTCCTTGAGGTTTTTTTTTTTAACCTATGTGGTATTTAGAAGTACCTTACTTAATCTCCAAGTATTTTGGGATTTTCCAGCTGTCTTAATGTTACTGATTTCTACTTTATTTCCATTGTGATCTAAGAGCATACTTCAATATGATGTTTATTGTTTAAAATTTGTTAAGTTGTCATTTTGGGCCCAGAATGTGGTCTGCATTGGTGAATGTGTAATCTGTTGTTGGCTCAAGCGGTATATATTCAATTAGATTTAATTTTACGTTGTAGTTGAATGGTGTTGTTCCATTCAATTATACCCTTAACTGTTTTTAGCCTTGCTGGATCTTTCAGTTACTGATAGAGGCAAGTTGAAATCAGTGTATTACATGCAATTTGTCAGTATTAAATTTCTGAAGTTTATAAAACATTTTAAGTAAAACAATATATTTAATCAAATTAAAATAAAAAGCACTGTGGAAGGGTGTTATTCCTTCACTTTCAGGCCATTTCATCAAAAGTAAAGATTAAACATCTCTTGAGTCCTTGCTGTGAATGACAATTTTATTTACTGCCTTTCTTATTGTTTTACCTGTATAATTGTTTTTAGACAGGATCTGAACACCTCTTGATGTAAGATAAGAAAATGAAATGTTTCCTATTTTATTTCTTTCATCTTCAACCTTCCAATTTCTGTTATTTGTAACCTTAGTCTGTATCATTCAAGTATACGATAATCACATTTTGTTCTCTAATAATTAGTCAAGTCTTTATCTATAGGTTACCTCTAAACAGGACTTATAATATCACTGATAATAGTTATGTTGATATTACCTTTACTGTATATCTCCAGAAGCAGTCTTGTTCCCATCTCCCCTCCATGACCCAAAGCCTTGCACTGTCATCTCTCATCTGGACCTCTGCAGTAGTTTCTTGGTTGGTATTTCCCTGTGTACTTTTTTTTGATAAATTGAGATGAAATTTATATAATAGAGAATTTACCATTTTAACCTTTTTAATTGTACAACTCTGGTTTTTAGTTCACTCACCATGTTGTACAACCACCACCGCTGTCTAATTACAGAGTACTTACATTTACCCCACAACAAATTCAAACCTCTTAGTCCCTCCTCATTTCTATCTCCCTGAAATTTCCAGAAACCACTAATCTCCTTTTTGTCTTTGTGGATGTGTCTGCACTGATTCACAGAAATAGATTTAAATAATATGTAGCTTTAAGTATCTGCCTTCTTTCATCCTGATATTTTCAGGGTTTATCTATGTTATAGCATGTACAAGTACTTCAGCCCTTTTTATGGCTGAATATATTCCACTGTATGAGTATACCACATGTGGTTTGTTTCTACTTTTTGGATATTATGAATAATGCTGCTAAACACTTGCATGCAATTATTTGTTTGAACATATGTTTTTATTTATTTTGGGTAGATACCTGGTAGTGGAATCATGTTGATTTTTGGAACCACCATGCTTTTCCACAGCAGCTGTACCATTTTACATTTTCACCAGCAATGTACTAGGATTCCCATTTTTCCATATCCTCATTAATGCTTGTTTCCACTTTTTTTTTTTTTTTAGCTATTCTGCTGGTTGTGAACTGAAACCTTGTTGTGGTTTTGATATGTATTTTCCTAAAAACAAATAATGTTGAACATTGTTTCGTGGGCTTATTGGCCATTTATATATTTCCTTTGGGGAAATACCTATTTAAATCCTTTGTTCAGTATTCTATTGGGTTATCTTCTTTTGTTGTGAAAATAAGAATTCTTTATATAATCTGGATATTAACCCCATAATAGATACATGATTTGCAAATATTTTCTGTTCTTCGGGTTGTTTTTTCAGTTTCTTGATAACATTGATGGGGTGTGATTTATCTGTTTTTCCTTTTGTTGATTGTGTTTTTGTTGCCATGTTTAGTACACTGCTGCCTAATCCAAGATCATGAAGATTTATATCTGTGGTATCTTCTAAGAGTGTGACAGTTGTAGTTCTTAAAATTGTGTCTTCTATTCATTTTGAGATAAGTTTTCTATATTGTGTGAGGAAAAGGATCCAACTCTATTCTTTTACAGGTGACTAGTGTCTCACCACTATTTGTTGAAAAGAATATTCTTTCACTATTGAACAGTCTTGGTAGCCTTATCTAAAACCAATTGACCATAAATGTGTTTATTTTTGAAGTCTCAATTCAATCCATTGATCTGCATGTCTCTTCTTATGCCAGTATGACACTGTTAGATAATTGTAGCTTTGTTATAAGTTTGAAATCAGAAACTGTCCCAATTAAGTCCTCAAAATCAGTCTTTCAACTTAGTTCCTTTTTTTTAGATTGTTTTTGACTATTTGGGGTCCTTGCAGTTCCATTTAAATTTTAGTGTCAGTCTTCAACAAATGCAGTTGGAATTTTGTTAGGGATGTGTAGATCAATTTGGGAAGTATTGCCATTTTAACAATTAAGTCTTTTATGAACACTGGATATCTTTAATTTATTTAGGTCTTCCTTAATTTTTTCAGTGATGTTTTATAGTTTTCAGTGTATAGTCTTGAACTTTCTTGCCTAAGTATTCTATTCTTTTTGATGCTTTTACAGATTGAATTGCTTTCCTAATTTCATTTTTGGTGTGTTTATTGAGAGTGCATATTCAATAGAACTATAACTGATTTTTCTGTATTGCTCTTGTATCATGTATTTTTCCTGAGTTCATTTATTTACTCAAATAATTTTGGGTGGATTCTTTGGAATTTTCTCTATGGAAGATATGTCATTTGTGAATAGAAATAGTGTTATTTCCTGTCCCCATTCCCACTTCCAGTCTAGATGCCTTTTCTTTCTTTTTTTTGCCTAATTACCTTGGCTAGAATTTACACTTAAATTTTGATTAAAAGTGTTAAAAACAGACATCCTTGTCTTGTTTCTTATCGTAGGGGGATGACTTTCAATCTTTTATCAGAGAGTATGATACTGGTTGTGGGTTTTTTTATATAAATGCCTTTTATAGGTTTAGAAATTCCCTTTTTTTACTCGTTTTTGAGGTTTTTATTCATTCAAGTGTGTTGTATTTTATCAAATACTTTTTCTGCATCAGTTGAGATGCTCACATGGTTTAAAAAAAATTTTTTTTTTAATGTGGTGTATTTGATTGGGATAAATCCCACTTGGTCATGGTTTATACATCTTTTAATGTGTTGCTGGATTTGGCTTGTTAATATTTTATTGAGGATTTTTACCTTTATATCCATTACTAATACTGGTTTGTAGTTTCCTAGTATATGAGGTCTGTCCAGAAGGTATCTAGCCATGTAATATGAAAAAATAGAGACATTTATTGAAGAAGATACAAGATACAAGAAACATTGTACAACACCTCAGTCCCCTTTAAAGGCAGGTACCTTGGGACCTCACACAGTTCTTCCAAACACCATAAGCTCCACTGTTTTTATTTTCCTGAATCTCAATGACAGTAGTCTGAAATTTCTTTCCTTTCAAAGGTGATTTTAGTTTTAGAAAAAGCCAGAAGTTGTAGGGCACCAAATCTGGGCTATAGAGGGGCTGAGTCACCTGGGTGATTTGATATTTCACCAGAAAACTCTGCATGAGACGTGATGCCTCAGCGGGTGTGTTGTTGTGATGAAGCTGCCAGTCACCAGTTACCCGTAGCCATGGCCTTGTGAATCATCCAAATAGTTTCCACAGAGGGCAAAATTTGATGTAGATTCATTGCTCTACTGGCTCAGTCATTTTTTTTTTTTTTAAAGATTTTATTTATTTATTTTTAGAGAGGGAAGGGAGGGGGAGAGAGAGAGAGAGAGAGAGAGAGAGAGAAACATCAATGTGCGGTTGCTGGGGGACATGGCCTGCAACCTAGGCATGTGCCCTGACTGGGAATCGAACCTGTGATGCCTGGTTCGCAGCCCGCGCGGCTCAGTCATTTTGAATGCAATGGCCACACAGTACACATGCCCCCACTAAATAGTACAGTGAAGTCATCATTGATGACTCATGCACATTCCAGTCCACTCTCCTTGGCTGCCAGGTTAAATCGATGTTGTGCAAACCGTTGTAGTTATATTGACAATGGGTAGACTTTTTCTGGACAGACCCCATCCTTGCTTCCTTCTAATCTATTCTATACACTGTGGTCTGAGTGATCTTTTTAAAATACAAGTTTGAACATGGAAATAAATTTCCCCAACTTGATAAAAATCTATTTGACATGTATAGCAAACATTATATTAAATGGTGAAATACTAAAGCATTTTCATTAAGGAATTGGCAAAGTAAGGGAATTTGTTAAACTTGCTAATATTCTGTTTTCAACACAGTCAATTATAGAATACTTGTATTGCTCCAGGAAGAAATGCCACACTGTTCAGCTGTCACTGCCCAATTCTTCTATCCCTGCCAGCCCTCCAGGGCCACTAATTTACTTTTGCCCCTTTTGATTTACCTACTCTTGACATTTCATATAAATGGAATTATACAATGTGTGCTCCTTTCTGACTGGTTTCTTTCGCTCAGCATTATGTGTTTAAGGTTCATCCATATTGTACATGTGTCAATCTTTTATCTCTTTCTTTTGACAAGTATGCATTGCATGTATATACCTCATTTTGTTTATTCATTCATCAGTTGATGGGCATTTGTCTTGTTTCCATTTTTTTGAGTATTTTTAGACAATACTTCTGAGCATCATGGTACAAGTTTTTGTGTAGGCATATGTTTTCATTGGAAATCATTTTTAAGGAAGATATTAAGGCCAAAAGTTTCAAAGGTATACTACATAAAAGTTAAAACAAAATACCATAAACAAGTTGAATTTAAAAAGTGAGCAATAGGGAAAAAATCTGTAATATAAATAGTGAGTTAATATTTGTAACCTAATTAATTAATCGAAATACAAAAGATAACTCCATGACAAGATAGACAATAAAAATAGTTAATCCATGAAAGGAATGACAAATGGTCATTAAACTTGCTTATTAACTCAATTGTACTTCAGAAAATTGGGTGAAAGCTGATATAAAATGGCATTATTTTCCCATGTATTTTCAGACTAATAATATTAAATGTTGAATGACAGACCCCCTCTACTGGCCTGAAATGAAAATGTACAGATAACATAAGCTACTCACATACATAATTAAAAAAAATCCCTAAATATAAGACATAATGAAAACAAAAGGAAGGTACCTTTTAGTAAAGCAGTCTATTTTATTGTAATGTGTAAGTTTTCTGCTGTGATTCTAAAATACAACATAAGTTAGGATTTAAGACACATTTAAGTAAGAAGACAAAAAAAAAAGTCATTTAATCTAAGAAATAGAGCAGGGTGTCAAACTCATTTTCACTGGGGGCCACATCAGCCTCACGGTTGCCTTCAAAGGGCCAAATGTCATTTTAGGACTGTATAAACATAACCACTCCTTAACTAGGGGCAAGGAGCTCTACATTTGGCTGCTCTCTTTCTGAAGCTATTAATTGATTACAAATAATTACAAAACAAAATAATAGTCCTGTTGAATAAAGCTAAGGTTTCATTCCATTTTGGGGTATCAGTCACCCGTTGATATGTTTGATGGTACAATTATTAGGCACTGGATGATTTCTTTTAAATTACAGAGCTAATTTCCAACTCTTTGAGGTGAATGTGCCCAAAACATCAGGCGTTGAACACGGGAAACCAAAACTGCTGGAATTAACTATGTTAAAAACATCTTGATGACATTTTACGCGTTAGTAATAATGCCAACAGTATTGCATCTAGCATACATTATGGTAACACTCACTGTCCCTTCATGCTAGAAGGAACAAAAATAATTGAATACTGCCCTGGCTGGCGTAGCTCAGTGGATTGAGCGTTGGCTGCGAACCAAAGCATCGCAGGTTCGATTCCCAGTCAGGGCACATGCCTGGGTTGCAGGCCATGGCCCCCAGCAACCGCACATTGATGTTTCTCTCTCTCTCTTTCTCCCTCCCTTCCCTCTCTAAAAGTAAATAAATAAAATCTTAAAAAAAAATAATTGAATACTTTGTAAGCTTTTTTTGTACAGGGTGGGGCAAAAATAGGTTTTTAGTTGTTTATATGGAAAATAATACAATAATTAATAAATAATACAAGAAATACAAGAAACTGTTTCATGTATTCACAACTATAAAACTACTTTTGCCCCACCCTGTATATATCTTACTTAATTTTTACGGCAGCCCCATGGAGTTTTGAACTACAAGTATCTTCAGTCAACAGTGTAAGAAACTAATGATCAGAAAGGTTAAATAACTAGTGAAAGGTCATATAGACAGTAAGTGGCAGAATGGGATCAACCCCAACAATCAGATCTCAGAGCCTGCGTTCTTAGCTTAGAAGCATGTAGTATGAAGTTCATGTGCCTGAAGGTCTGAAAGGATAAAACTCAAAATGTTAGAGTTTGGAGTAAGGAAAGGTTTATTGATTGAGAAGGTACCAAATGGGAAGATGGGAGTTCTCATCCTCAAACCCATTTTAAGAAAATATGAAGTTCAGGCTTCTTTTATGTGAAGGGAAAGGAAAATAGCTGTTTTTAGAAAAACTTTAGCTGCAAGCAGAACTTGGCTAATGATTAGTGTGTCTGTATGCAAGACTAAGCAGGAGTTATTAGCCTGAAGGCCATGGGAACAACTCAGGCTTGAAGAAGATGGAGTCAGAGAGGCCAAGCACTTTACTCTGTTATACCCTTAGAATTAATACCAACTTGGATGTTTCAGAGGCAATTTAGATTCACTTTAATTCAAAACCAAACTAATGAATTTTATCTCCCCACCCTCATCTTTGTTTTTGTTTTGTCTCATTGAAATGTCATCTCCTTTCATCCAATTACTAAAGCCAAATGCATAGTGATACTCCTAACATTTCCTTCCAGTGAAGTCAGTCCTCAATGTAGTCAATCACTTAACATGTTTAAAATTTTATATCTTGAATATGTTCTTGGATACCTTCACTTCCTTCTATTTCTAATTTTAATAACCTCAGCCAAACGTTTTATCTCTTGACTGGATTACAGCTTGTGCCTTGGAGCTTCTAGCCTTATACACTTTTGGTTGACCCCCAGATATCAAAACTGTATTTTCCTCTGGTTGCAGATGTTTTTATGCTACCTAAAATTTCTTCAGTGGTTACTCTCATTTTTTATGAGGAACCGTAAGGGTAATATCTGGATTGTGGTGACTTCTCTCATTGGCCTCTCTTCTTATTTTCAGTGTCAGGACCTATGATGGGGCCATGACTATTTTATGCTGTCTCCTATGTTTTCGCTGCATGGAATCCAGCCCCTCCTCTCTTTCCAACTCCGACTCATCTTTCTAACCTCAACTCAAATAGTATTGTCTTGGATAAGCTTTCCATTTGACCCCAGACCATATCAGTTCTGGTTATAGTTACTGTAGTACCATTTAGAACATATAAAATATTTTAAATTGTACATTTTTATGATTATTTTATGAATGTCTTTTCTTCCTGGACTCTAATTCTTTGAGGGCTGAGCACCATAATGTGTAGTCAGTACATTTGAAATAATGAGAACATATTGGAACACATGTAGTGTTAACCACTTGATTTTCTTCATGAGGAAACAGATAGTTGAACAGTGTAGCATAGTCCTTTCATAAATTCCAGTGTGGAGTTAGATTGCCTTACTAGCTAAAGGTAGTTATGTAACTTCTCCAACTCCCACTTTCTTCATCTGTTTAGTAAGGATAAAATTCATGCCTACCTGTTGGGTTGTTGTGGGGATTGCATGAGGTAATAAACAGGGAGCACATGCTGCAGTGCTCAGTGGTGCTGTTGCCGTTAGTACTGGGGTCTAGCCATGGTCACTTAGCTGTGTAGAGCCTAGACTCCAGTTCATGATTCTCTCCATACTGCGGCCATTTGGAATTCTTGCAAATTATTCTACTATGAGACAAAATGCCTTTTTGTCCTTTTTCTGAAAAATGGGTTTGCACAGTTTTTTGCATGGAGAAGGCATGGGTACATTTTGTTGTCTCCGGTTTAACCCAGTTACAAATAAGGATCATACCCACCTCCTCCCTACCCCCAACCAAGTGGAAAGCATTTCTGTTATACAAGGAGATTTGTGCTTCCTCAGGGGACAGGATGGTTGAGTGCATGTGCATATGGCTTTGAATAGCAAATTGAGGTCTTTGAACTCAGATATTTTGGAAGTAAGTAACAAAGATACTTAAGCAAGTGGTGACTCTTATGCATAGAATTGTTTTTGGAAAATTAATCTGACTGCAGCAATTGGAATGGGAGACTGGATTTATTAAAGATGATGGTCTCTGATAAAATTAGGAAAGTTGGGGATAGCTGGGCTTTGTGGGAGGTAGAACAAACTTTTTTTCCTATAGATTCAATTGCATGTTGGACTTCTAAGTGAAGGTGCCTTTAATTGAAGTACATGCAACGGGGAGAGAAATTCGGGATGGAAATATTGAAAAGTAGTTAGTATGGCAAAAAGAGTAACTGAGAAGCTAATACCTGGTATGTATGCCACTAGCAGAAAAGCTGATCCTGCAGTACTTGCCTGTGGCAAGGATTTGTTAGCTATTCTCTGTGTAGGGGAAGGTAATGAAACCACATTTTAAATAACATGCTGTAATTGAGGATTTTCACTAGCAAGCCTGGCCTTCCCTCTAGTTAGTCTGAGTTGGTGATGTTAACTGCACTTAAATATGCTGATTACCTCGGTGTTGCTTAGAAGAGACAAATTGAAGGAGACATGATGTTACAAAATTCTTCTCTAATAGTCTGAAGAAAAGCAGTAAATATTAAGCAGAAGATTGATTTTATAAGTATATTACATATTACCACATTCTTTAAAAATATGCTTTCAAAGAAAAGTAAACATGAAAATAAGCTCTTGGAGTGAACCTCAAAGAGGCAGGAGATTTCCTGAGTCCCAAATTAACCAGCTGTGTGTGTGGGAGCCTGTATGTACCCTGAAAATTCGCTAACTCAAGTGCTTGTGCTTTTTTTTCTTAACTAGGAATTGTGGTGCTTGGAATAAACAGAGCTTATGCCAAAAATTCATTCAGTAAAAATCTTGTAAAAATGGTGAGTGTAAAGATTAAATTGTTTGCTTCTAATATTAAGCTATAGTGTTGACATCAATCTGAAAAATTTATCCCTTTTTTGTCTTACCCTCCTTGTTTCTGTTTAGCTCTCAAAAGCTGTGGATGCTTTAAAATCTGATAAGAAAGTACGGACTGTAATAGTCAGGAGTGAAGTTCCAGGGATATTCTGTGCTGGTATGTAAATAAATTTTATCATGAAATTAAACTGTAGTCTAATTATTCCTTAAATAACCTATTTTCCATTATAAAGTGTCCCACAGTTTGAATGCCATTACCAACAATTCCTCTTTGTCTTTTTTTTTATTGGTTTACAAGAAAAAAGATGACTTTGTCAGTCTTAGAAACTTTTGTAGCATATAGATTGCTTTGGGAGTTGAAAAAATAATTTGAGCCATTAAAATGTTTGTTTGTAGTACATGAATAATATTTATGAAAGTTCATCTGGGAAGGAAAACTGGGTTTCCTATCCGCAACAATGTGTTCTGTATTAGTAGCTCAAAAAAAATAGTTGAATCGACTAGCTATAGCTGCCGCAGTACTTAGTGTTCAGTATCATTTGCTTTGAAGGTTGGTGTTTGTAGTAGTGCCTACTTGTGTTCACAGAATGTATTTTAAAATTGGTATCTACAGCAGTGAAAGATAAATGTTTTTATTCTCATTTATACTGCTTACCAAAAGTTAAAGTGTCCTGTGTTTTCCATATTGTAAGTATTTCTAAGCCATGAGAGAGAATGAATCTGTTTAAACTAGTAAGAAATGTAGATGGGTATGATAAAAAAATGCTGATAACATGCAGTATCATTGTAATTTATTAAAAGGAAAGGAAGGTAGAACTTGACTGAGGCATAAAAGTTTTCTTCCTTCAGTAAAAATATAAATGGGATAATCCCTTTGAGGTAATCAAACATTTGAGGGAATGACATTCAGTGTTTTATTCATTAAACAATATTTATTGAACATTTAGCGTATACTCAGAACAATGCTGAGAACATGGGGAATTATTTCTAGATAGAACCATTTTAGAGATGTCTTAGTTTTAAAACAGATATTCTTCAGTTTCATTCTTAAGGGTCCTTAGTTTTTCAAGTGTTAGACTCTGTGGCTTTCACCTTAAGATATTGCAGATTTTATAGTGTATAGGAATATTCCCTGTAAATGAATTATATTTTGGCTTTTGATACAACACAGCATACCTGCAAGGGTTAGTTTTAACTCAGTTTTATAATGAAAGACATTCAAGTTACACTCCTCATCTGCTTGGGTGGTGAGGTTTTGCAGTGCAGGCTTTTGCTTTTACATCTGTCAAACACAAGTAGCACTCTCCGCCTGGTAGGCTGGTTGGGAATGCAGTGCCACTGTGTACCTGAAGGATAGTCAGTGGTACATAAGTGATGGCTGTCCCTAGTTTTTGTTAGGGCTTTACATGTATTTCTATTTTATTTCTTAAACAATATAAAAACTTATATTGAGACAATAGAATTTTTGTATCTGCGGCTTTAGGACCAGGCAGATACTGCTCCAGGGGACTGAGTCAGATGCCATGGTGGATGGCTGTGAAGTCACTGCTCTCAGGCCCTTTCAGGGCTGCTGAAGGCTTTACTGGGAGGACTTTGAACAGTTAGGTGCCTTCAAAGAAGGACCAATTATGTGAATACAGAAAGATTGACGGTGATACTGTGAAGGCAGAGCAACACCTCAGAAATAGTGCTAATGACTGTAGTAACATTACTTTCTGTTGGTAGTAGATGTTGTGATTAAAAAACACTGTAGAATTCTTATCTTACTTATTCCTTTGCTGCTCATATGTTTTGAATCTCCATATTTATAGTCTTTGAAAAAGGTTTTAATGCTTTGGTACAGTTTATAGATAATCTTTTATAGCTTGTCTTTTGGGGGACATATTAAGTAATATACCAAATCCTTTTTACCAGATTAACAAGTTAGCTCTGAATGCTTTCCTCCAAGAGTGGATCAGATCTGCTTTCTTTGCTGTGTGTGCTTTTAAACTTTTGCATGATTAAGATAATCTGTATTTTAACTCATAAGACCTGTTATATATTTTGTCCCCAAAAAATCAGTGTTTGAATTCTAGAAAAATTGGGGCAAATTATTTATTTTATTAACTCAATGTGTGTAACAGAACCATTTCTCTGGAAGGTTTTCTTTGCTTACATGTATTTGAAACAGTTTAGTAGGTCTGCTTTTATTAATGTATACAGATTAAGTATAAGCCCAGATAGATTTAAACTGATAGCTTATACTAATTTAAAATATTAATTTTAATCAAGTTCCATTTATTAGTTATTGAGGAATACAGTGTTTCAGATTGAGTCTTAATTTCTATTCTGAAATAGTAACATTCAAGACCAAAATCCTCTGAAATAGTAAACTCATTTATTGATTAGTTTCTTAGCCCTCCCGTTTCCCTAAAGTTACTCATTTTCCCTTTCCTTTCTGCCCTCACAAAAGTTTCTCTTCTCTGTACATCTGTATTCCAATGGCTTCTTGTTCATTTCCAAAAACTTAAAGTTTATGAAGTGGGCTTGCCTCAAATTTCTTGATGGGAACTTCTCTTTTTCTTCTTTGACAATCATCTTTTATGCTTTCTGCACATAGAACCTAATAGGGACTCAGCATGTAGTTGCTGATATTAATCAGCCCTTAAACTGCCATGATTTACTGATGTTCTTTTCAGAGACTTTCTGCTGGGATGTGTTTAGCAGTTTCTCTGAATTTTCTCAGACCCCCTCCTATTCACTGATAATGTCTCTGCCTCTTGAATTTGGTTCATTTTTTCTACATCATTTTCATAATATGCTAGAAAAACAGATAATTAAATACTATTAAAGGGATCCTTTTAGGCAATGGAGATTGGACAGAGTAATTTCTGATTTGCCATTTAAATCTGTTTATTTAGAGTCAATAACCATCTTTCACTTACATTAAAAAATATTTTACTTATTTATTTTTAGAGGGAGGGGAAGGAAAGGAGAAAGAGAGGGAGAGAAACAACAATGTGTGTTTGCCTCTTGCATGCCCTCAGCTGGGGACCTGGCCTGCAACCCAGGCATGTGCCCTGACTCTAGCAACCCTTTGGTTTGCAGGCCAGCACTCAGTCCACTGAGCCACATCAGCCAGGGCTCACTTACATTTTGAAAATCAAATTCTAGTTTAAAAAAATAGTAGGTTAAAATATGTGAAATGTGTACAAAATGTATTTACAAACTATATATACAAAGAGAGGAGTCCCACTCTTATCCACTCCCTCTACTCCATTCTTCCCCTAATAAAAATGACACTTTTTACTATATTATTTATTATTATTCTAGTATTTTATTATGCAGATGCATACAAATATACATGAACATACAAATGCACTCAGTAGAATGTTAAGAAATTAATGTGATAATATGAAGACTACATTATAGTGTGGAAAATTCGTGTTGCAGCAAAGAGCCGTATATGAAATGTTATGCCTATTATGATTCTAGCTGTATAAATTATATTTACAAATAAGATTATGGATTAGGAGTGATATTTTCTTTTCTCCATCTTTAAACTTTTTGTGATAATAATTGTAACTTAAAATATATTAAGTGAATATGTATATTAAGTAAATAATTTTGAAAAAAATCACCAAGTATGTCTGTTTTTTTGGCTTTGGTGTCTAAAATTGTGACATTAACCGAGTATCTGAATTATTTGCTACAAGCATTTGAAAGGAAAAAATTTTTAGAAGAAATCAATCTTATAGAACAGTTCTCATGCTTTCTTTTTATAGACTCTCTGTAATGTTAAGGACCTGATTAAAGGCATGGCTTAGTTGGAACTACTCCTGACTCACTGGGCAGGATTTTCTTTACTGTTCTAGTAATTTCTGTCTGATCTTTTGGAATATGTGTTCTTTTAAGTTCTTAAAATTTTATGCACTTACACATCATAATGGTCCTATGTTGACTGAGAAGATGCATAATGTTAAAATACCACTCTGGTTATATTAATGTATTTAAATGAATTTTCTGTTATTAGTCACTATGTAGATACAGAAAAAAAATATGTATATCATAGTTAATCTTGGCTGTAGACAATGCTTCCTGTGAGTATGTGCTTTCAGATACCATGCTATACCCTAAGCATGACTCCAGGTCAGGAATCACTCTTGTGTACTCTTTTTTGCCTGTGTACCTCACAGATACTGAGACATGTTGTTTTGCTAATCAAAGCTCATTGTGAAACACTGGCTACATAGTTTACATAAGAGATTGGCTTGAATGTGTGCTCTGCCTGCATATTCTAGAAATTATTCATTCACTTAAAACATTTATGTTTCTTTCTTTTTTTTTTTAAGATTTTATTTATTTTATTTTTAGAGAGGGAAGGGAGGGAGAGAGAGAGAGAGAGAGAGAGAGAAACATCAGTGTGTGGTTGCTGGGGTACATGGCCTGCAACCTAGGCATGTGCCCTGACTGGGAATCGAACCTGCGATGCCTGGTTCACAGCCCGCGCTCAATCCACTGAGCTACACCAGCCAGGGCGAAACATTTATGTTTCTCATACACATACACACATTCAAAATATTTCTGTAGTCATGTTTTTAATATCTAAAGTGAAATTATGAAAAAGTCCTTTTAGTTAGGCTACTGCATTGGTTGTAAACCTGTACTGTAGCTATCTATTTATTTTTGTTCTTTTAGTGTTCTAAGGCCAGGTGGAAAGTACGTATGGATTGTTTTTTACCATAAAATTTTTAGAGTGAAATTTTATGAGAAATTACTGAGACAGGGTTTTTTCCTTTGAAATAGATTGTAAACAGTTCTTGATAATTGATTCTTATATGTAGAACTCGTAATTGTTTCACTAAATTACACTGGTGTGAGTTTTTTAAAAAAGTAAAGGTAGTTTTGCTTCTGCTTTTGAATTCTAGGAAATTGTGTTCTGACAAAACTTTTCACTAAAATTGTCAACATGCTTTATTGAATGTTGTGTTATTGCTCAAAAGATACAGATGCCATGATGTGGTTAGATACATGGGGGTTCCTGACTAATGAAGTTGCCTATTCAGTTTTGTTTCAGAATCTTGGGTGGTTATGTTTATGTATTGGAATGTTAATCCCTTAGAGCAAAGATTTTCAACCTTTTTCATTAATGGCACATACAAACTAATTACTAAAATTCTGCAGCACACCCCCAAATATATTGTTTTGCTCATGTGACAAAAAAAGTAAGTATAGTTTTGCTTCATTCACAGTGGATGGCTGTTGTTGTGTTGGCTATTGTTATTTTTATAATTTGACGATCTAAGGGAAAAGAGGTCGGTGCCCCTGACTAAGTAGTCAGGTATTTCATGTTTTAAAAATTCTTGTGGCACACCAGTGTGTCTCTTGTAACACACCAGTTGAAAATTGCTGTCTTAGAGAGACTTTGAAAAGTAAAGTGAAGAGATAGATACCCACAAATTCATATTAGTTTAGCATAGGGTTCTTTTGTTTTATTTCCTGTTTTTGAATTTAAAAAATTTGTTTTATTGAGGTATGAATTACTTGCAACAATATAACAATGTACCAATTTTAAGTATATAATTGAGTTTTGACAGATGTTTAAACAATGATCACAGTTGTCACACTGAACATGTTCAACACTTAAAAAGCTTTCTTGTGCCTGTTTATTGTCAACCCCTTCTACTCTGACCCCTTAAGCCTGTGAACTTCTTGCTTTATCATAGTTTTGCATCTTCTAGAATGTCTTGAAAATGGAATCTGTCTTTTTCATTTAGCATACTGCTTTGAGGTTCACTCATGTGTTTCAGTAGTTTCACTTCATTGCTGAGTATGATTTTTATTTTATATGCCAAGTGGATATACCACAGTTTGTTTATCTGTCTAGAAGTTGATGGTCATTTGGGTTTTTCTGACATTTTGGCTTTTATAAATACTGCTTCTATGAACAACCACATACAAGTGTTTTTGTGAACATGTTTTTGTTTCTTGAGTAAAAACTTAGGATCAAATTACTAGGTTGTGGTGTAACTGTATGTTTTGTTTTATAAGCAACTAACAATTGTTTTCTAGAGTGGTTGTGCCATTTTGCATTCCCTCCAGCAATGCATGAGAGATCCAGGTGTTACACATTCTTGTCAATACTTTATATTGTCAGTCTTTTTAATTTAAGATATCCTAATGGGTATGTAGTTATATGTCATTGTGGTTTTAGTTTGCATATCTCTAAATGACTAATAATTTTGAACATCTTTTCTGCTTCTTTTTTGTTACCTGTGTATCTTTTTTGGTGAGTGTTTATTCAGATCTTTTGCCCATTTTTGATTTTTACGATTTTATTTACTTTTAATGAGAGGGGAAGGGAGAGAAAGAGAGGGCAAGAAACATCTGTGTGAGAAAGAAACATCAATTGGTTGACCTCTGTATAGGTCCCGACCTGGGATCAAACCTGAACCCAGTCATGTGCCCTGACTGGGAACTGAACTGGTGAGCTTTTGCTTTGCAGAAGGATGCCCAGCCATCTGAGCCACACTGCTCAGGGTGTCTGTGTTTTTATTAGTATGTCAGTAGAGTTGTATAGTTCTTTATCTGGTATGTATTTTGCAGGTATTTTCTCCCACTCTGTGGCTTGCTGTTTTTCTTAGTTTGTTTTGAAGAACAAAGTTTTTTTTTCTTTTTTTAATAGATTTTATTGATTATGCTCTTACAGTTGTCCCATTATCCCCCTTTATTCTCCTCCACCCTGCACAACCCCTCCTACCCGCCCCCCCCCCCCCCCCCGCACTTTTAGTTCATGTCAGTGGGTTGTGCATATAAATATTCATTGGCTTCTGCATTTCCTATATTATTCTTAACCTCTTCCTGTCTATTTGCTACCTACCATTTATGCTACTTATTCTCTGTACTCCCCCCACCACCCCAGTAATCCTCCATGTGATTTCCATTTCTGTGATCCTGTTCCTGTTCTGGTTGTTTGCTTTGTTTGTTTTTGTTTTTGTTCTTGTTTTAGGTTCAGTTGTTGATACTTGTGAGTTTGTTGTCATTTTACTGTTCATATTTTTGATCTTTTTCTTAGATAAGTCCCTTTAACATTTCATATAAAAGGGCTTGGTGATGATGAATTCCTTTAACTTGACATTATCTAGGAAGCACTTTGAAGAACTAAGATTTTTTCATTGAAATTTGATTCATCAGTTTGTTTTCTTTAATGGTTTGTACTTATTATGTGAACTAAGAAATGTCATTCTACTCCAAAGTCACAAAGACTTTCTCAAATTATGTTTTCTTCTAGAAGTTTTTTAGTTTTTATGTTTTACTTTTAGACCTAAATATACATTTTGCAACCTATTCAGAAATTAACTCAGAATGCATTGTAGGTCTCTGATCTGGATTCTTAGCAGAGCTCCTAAGACCCTGGAAATTTCCTGAGTCTTTAGAGTACTTTTTGTATGCTAATGAGATGATTTGAGGCAAAGGCAGAGTTCCCTAGATAGCTTTGGGATGGGGACTGGTTGCCAGAAAAATCAGCCATTGGATTAGCTGCAGGGGCTCCCAGCCTGCGTGTGGCCCAGGATGGCAATGAATGCAGCCCAACACAAAACTGTAAATTTACTTAAAACCTTTTTTTTGCTGATCAGTTTTTGTTAGTGTTTGTGTATTTAATGTGTGGCCCAAGACAAGTCTTCTTTCTCCAGTGTGGCCCAGAGATGCCAAAAGACTGGAGACCCCTGCTAGAGGGTTAGAATTTTCAGCTCTACTCTTTCAACCTCTTCACTTGAATTTGCTAGAGGTGCCTTTAAAAATGACTCAGAGTACTCATTTTATAAGGAAGTAATAATTAGTGGCTGTTGCTAATTCATTTCTGATCCTATTTCTGTTTTAAGAACTACCTAAGTAATATTTTATGCTCTGTAGATACTATTTTCTTTTTATGAAGTAGGAAGTATATATTAGTAATAACCTGCTGACTCATCCCTCTGCTTCCACTCTTGCCCCACTCTAACACATTCCCCACAAAGTAGCCAAGTGATCTTAAAAAATAATCACCTCTTCCCTGCTTCCAATAATTTTCAGAAATAAAATTTCTGTGTGGTGAACTGAATAATGGCCTCCTAAAGATATCCATGTCATAATCCCTGGAACCTGTGAACATGTGACCATAAGTCTCTTAGTCTTTGTCATAAATATGTAATTTAAACATTTTATAGTGCTTTAGAAAAAAGTAGAGACCATTTTAGTTTGAGGGCCTTAATCAAAACTGGGTACAGAATGGCTTGCATGCTGTAGTGTACCTATCTCCTGGTTGACTGGATTCCTTTCTTTCCTCTGCTGTCCAAGTCCTTCCCTGGGACCTGACCCAGCACCTGCAGCTGGGGGAGCCAGGTTTAGTTCCATTGAGTACTGCAAGAAGATGTTCTCTAGACACTGTGTCTCTAAGTATACCGAGAAAGTTCCATTTTTTCCTTGTGCAATTGATGGATGATCCTGCAGACAGTTCTGAAACTCACAGTTGTACAAGTGTTTTGTTCAGTGGCATTGTTTGGGTGAATGCTAGGTTGGAAGACTACTACCAATTCAGATACTCTTGAGGTTTAGGGTTCCTGAAAACCTCTGATTAGAATTTCCATTGTGATAACTTAGGATTTTAGGGGGCAAACTAAGGTTTTTTGAAAGATAGAGATAGTATTTTCATATTCTCTAAAATAAAAGTAAAAGCAAAGTAAAGGCAACATAATTAATACATTAAATACCAATATAATTTACTCATTTAGAACATTTATAATTATATATATACTTTCACTTGTTGTCTCTTCCTAACTATAAACTTTTGGGGATATTCTTCTCTTGAATTATATGAAATATCTGTGAATTGGTTTTGTTTTGTGACAGATAGTATGTCCCTAGTGGGTGTCTTTCTCAAAGTGTTGTTTTATTCCAGCAGATGGTTACTCTCCTGGAGTATCTGCCTGACCCTTTTGAGGCTTATTTTTAAAGTTTCTGATATCTTTACTGAATGCTCTGTACCTTTTTATTGATTCCTGCTGGTCATAACATGAACACCAGGACTTGTTCAGACCAGTCAGCTCCCTGTGATGTTCTTTGATGATTATGTATGAATAGACAATTTCAGTACAAAGTTTAAGGGATCCCCATACAGTTTATTTGAGAGTCTCTCTCCTCTCCAGTTTTCTGTCCTATAATTCTAGCCACCCAAACCCTCATCTCTAGTATCTAGTATCATAAAGACTGCCATGCTTACTTTATTTAGGTCCCCCTGCCTTGTACCTCACTCTATAAAGTGCCTTCAGAAGGAAAGCTGGAAGTCAGTAGACTCCCAGATCAGTCTCTCACTACTTTTTGATCATCTGAAACACAGGTGGTATATTTTGAGGGGAGAAGGGCTCCTCTGGTATGACTTACTTCATCATAGTCAGAGGTGGAAGTTTCCAGGTCCCTTTAGTATAGAATGGTATTTATGAGTCAAGATTTAGATGCTATCTGTGCTCGTTGTTCCTTGGGTTTCTTTGTTTCTAGGCCCTGTGACTAGACAGAGCTAGGAAATACATAGATAAATAAATATATTACACTACATATATGTAACTCAGATATTTACACCAACATCTTTATTTATATTTTGAAAATGTGTTAATACTGATAACTCCACGTCTAGTTCGTTAACACAGGATTCATTCTTAGCTTCTCCCATTATATATTTGTATTACCTGTAATATGTTTACTCATTTGATCAGTCCTACTGTTGGTCGTGGACCAGGACCAAGGTGGGTCTGCTGGACCAGTCTGGAAATGGGGTCTTATGAAGTTGTGAGAAAAGAATTTCCTAGGACTCACCCACAGGAGGATGTGAGGTATAGTGGCAAGATTCATTAGAGAGGTACACTGAAGAGGCTAAGCTCCCTCTTGCTGTGGAAGAAGTCCAGCTTTGGGGCCACAGGCCTGCATTTGTGCCCTTCAGGCCTGGGAGGATGCCAGGACCCTGATATGTAGAACTTATCTATGTCTCATTTTCCCATCTGCATGTCTGCTGCCAAGGCTCCATTGCACCTGAGGTTTTAACTGGCACTGTGCTTCTGCCATGTGGCTGCCACAACAATGAGTGAGAGTGTGCATATGCAAGGAACCCCAGACTTTGTTAAGCTTTGATTATATCTCCTTGGGGTTGAGAGAAAGCAGGCTTTCTGTCAGACTAACCAGTCTTCTTCGTAATTTTTTAGGGCTTGAGCTGGGTACTCCCCCTATCCAATCCCATTCCTGGACTTTCCAGTTCCAAAAGCTGGTCTTTCCTATCTGCTTGGGAGTTAACATACTTTTGGCTAGGATGTGGATGTCCCCTGGGGCATCTGGGAAGCTGCCCCCTCCTAGTTATTTGGCTTAATTAGCTGTCTGGCCCGCCCTTCTTTTAAGTTAATATCTAGCTAGCTGCCTACTAAAGCACTATAATATGCAAAAAATTAGTTTCAGAATTTTGATCTGTACTACTGTGATCAACACATTTTCTAACTAGAGTTTAGTATTTACTTAGAGTATTTATGTGTTTAGATGGAGGATATAGAGGAAAAATACTGTGTTAAAAAGTTATTTATGTGGTCCTGGCTGGTGTGGCTTAGTTGGTTGGAGCATTGTCCTATACACCAAATGGTTGTGGGTTTGATTTCCAGGAACAGCACATGCCCAGGTTGTAGTTCCGTCCCTGGTTGGGATGTGACTGAGAAGCCTCTTTCTCTCTAAAAGCAATGAAAAAAAAAGTCCTTGGAAGAAAATAAAAAACAAAGTTATTTACATTATTTCCCCTTTAATGTAATCATATCTTATTCACATAAAACAAGGTTAGACTTTCTCACTTTTTTAAAAAAGATTTTATTTATTTATTTTAGAGAGAGGGTAAAGGAGGGAGAAGGAAAGGGAAAGAAACATAATTATGTGGTTTTCCCTTGCATGCCCCCCCAATGGGGACCTGGCCTGCAACCCAGGCATGTGCCCTGACTGGGAATCAAACCAGTGACCCTTTGATTTTCAGGCCAGCACTCAATCTACTGAGTCACACTAGCCAGGGTGGTTTTCTCGCTCTTGTTTATTTTACTTTGCATATACAAAATACCAACATCATTTCAAAAGGCAAAAGTATACACAGAAGTGTCACTTTCCATTTCCTCTGTCTAATTCCTTCCATATGATTCTCACCCTTGAGGGTATTAATGAATCTCATTAGTTCCTAGTTTACCCATTATGTTTCTTTTTGTAGGATTAAAGGCATGCTTGTTTACCTATTTCTTTTTTTTTTTTTAAGGTTTTGTTTATTTTTAGAGGGGAAGGGAGGGAGAAAGAGAGGGAGAGAATTATTAATGTGTGGCTGCCTCTTAGGTGCCCCCTACTCGGGCTGTGGCCCGCAGCCCCGGTATGTGCCCTGATTGGGAATTGAACTGGTGACCCTTTCGTTCACAGGCTGGTGCTGAATCCACTGAGCTATGCTAGTCAGGGATACCTATTTCATTTCTTTCTTAAACAAGTATTCTGTGTATACTCTTTTGGACTTCACTTTTGTCATTTAACAATACATCCTGGAAATCATTCTATGTTCACAGAAATATGATACTAACTGGAAGTGTATGAGGGGTTAGTGTGATTTTTTTTTGAGATCTCAATTGAGATTTTATCACAATTTGCATGGTGATAGAATGATCATGATCCTGTTGGGGAGGGTGAAATGATTTGACTTGAGAGAAGCCTTCACGTAAGCCAGAGGGCCTGGGATGCTAGATTGAATGGAGGTTTTGGATTTCAGCTGGTAAAAGGACACTTTGAGGGAAAAATGAAGCTCTGCTTATTAAAACTTTAACTTTTGATAAAAATCCTATGACAGAGCAGTCTTTTTCATTCAATGGTAAGTTACTATAGATGATTTTGAGGAAAGTTTACTGTATGATTAAAAAATTAATTATTATTTTTTAGAGCAGTTTTAGGTTCATAGCAAATTTGAGGGGAAGGTACAGAGATTTCCCTTGTGTCCCCTGCCCCCACACAGCACAGCTTCCCCCATTAGCAGCATCCCCCACCAGAGCAGCACATCTGTGACAGCTGATGAACCTCCATTGACACATCATAATTACCTAAAGTTCATAATTTGTGTTAGGGTTCACTCTTGGTGTTGTGCCTTCTATGAGTTTGGACAAATGTATAATGCCATGTGTCTACCATTATAGTAACATACGGAGTATTTTCACTGCCCTAACAATCCCCTGTTCTCTGCCTCGTCATTCTTCCACCCTGGCAACAACTGATCTTTTTACTCTTGCCATAGTTTTACCTTTTCCAGAATGTCATATAGTTGGTGGAATCATCCAGTATGTAGACTTCTGAGATTGATTTATTTCACATAATAATATGCATTTAAGTTTCCTCGCTTTTCCATGCTTTGATGGCTGCTTCTTTTTATTGCTGAATAATATTCCACTGTATAGTTGCATGTCAATTTATTCATTCACCTGCCGAAGGATGTCTTGGTTGCTTCCAAGTATTGGCCATTATGAATAAAGCTGATAATTAACATCTGTGTGCTGATTTTGAGTGGACATGTTTAAACTCCTTTGGATGAATAGAAAGTATGATTCGCTGAATCATATGTTAAGAATATGTTTAATTTTATAAAATCCACCAAAATGTCTTCCAAAGATGCTGTACACTTGAGGTGAGAAATTTTCCATTTTCACCAGCAGTGAATAAGACTTTCTGTTTTTCTGAATCCTTGCCAGCATCAGGTATTGTCAGTGTTCTAGATTTTGTCCATTCTAACAGGTGGGTAGTGGTGTTTCATCGTTTTAATTTTTATTTCCCTGTTGACATATGATGTGGAGCATTTTTCATGTGCTTATCTGCCACCTGTATATCTTCTGTGGTGAGGTGTCTAAGGTCTTTGGTCCAGATTTTAATTGAGTTGCTTGTTCCTTTATTGTTGAGTTTTAACAGTTTTTCGTATATTTCAGATAGTAGTCCTTAATCAGATATGTCTTTTGCAAATATTTTCTCTCACTTTGTGGTTTGTCTTCTCATTTTCTTGACTTTGTCTTTTGCAGAGTGGTAGTTTTTTATTTTAATAAAGTCCAGCATATCCATTATTTATTTCATGGGTAATGCCTTTGTTTTGTGCCCATATATTAAATCTATAGATCAAATTGGAAAGAACTGGTATCTTGACAATATTGAGTCTTCCCATCCATGAGCATAGAGTATCTCCCTATTTACTTAGTTGTTCTTTGATTTTGATAATACTTTTGTGGTTTTTGTCATAGAGATCTTACACATGTTTTGTTAGATTTATACCTATTTTATTTCTTGGGGTGCTAATGTAAGTGGTATTGTGTTTTTAACCTCAAATTCCACTTGCCCATTGTTGGTATATAAAAAAGTGGTGACTTTTATATTCTGTATTCTGCAACTTTGATATAATCACTTATTAGTGCCAGGAATATTTTTGTCACTTCTTTTGGATTTTCTGTATAGTAGACAATCATATCATTTGTGAACAGTGACAGTTTTAGGTCTTTCTTCCCAATCTGTGTTTCCTTTTCTTGCTTTCTTACAGTAATGCAGGTATACCTCATTTTATTGTGCTTTGCTTTATTGTGTTTTATTTCATTGAGTCTCACAGATCATGTATTTTCATCAACATGGAGGCAAGCCCTACCCCAGCAAAAAGATTGTGACTCACTGAAGGCTCAGATGATTGTTAGAATTTTTTGGCAATAAAGTATTTTTAAATTAATGCATGTACATTTTTTGACATAATGCTATTGCATGCTTAGTGGGCTACAATATAGTGTAAATATAACTTTTATATGCCCTGGGAAACCAGAAATTTCATGTGGCTGGCTTCATTGTGATTTTTGCTTTATTGCTGTTGTCTGGAACTGAACCTGCAACATCTCCAATGTCTGCCTGTTAAAAAGTTCTAGTATGACATTAGAAAGGAGTAGTGAGAGAGGATATCCTTGCCTTCGTCTTGGTAATAGTGGGAAAACTTCAGATATCTCACCAGTAATTATGATGTTAGCTGTAGGCATTTTATAGTCTTTATCCAGTCGAGGAAGTTCTCTTTCTAATTTACTTGAAGTGTGTATTATGAATGGATATTAAATTTGTCAAATGCCTTTTCTGTATCCCTTGATATGATCATGTGATTTTTTTCTCTTTTTTACCCTGCTGATGGATTATTTTAATTGAATTTTGAATGCCAAACAGCCTTGCATAAATGGAATAAAATTAGTTGTGCTTATTTTTTTGTAATATGTTGTTGGATTTGATTTGTTAATATGTTCATGAGAAAGATTGGCCTGTAGTTTTCTTGTGATGTTCTGTCTGGTTTTTGGATTAGGGTACTGCTGGCTTCATAGGATGAGTTTGGAAGTATTCCCTCTGCTTCTATCCTCTCAAAGGCATTGTAGAGAATTGGAATAATTTCTTCCCAAAATGTTTGGTAGAATTTACCAGTGAACTCATCTAGGCTCATTTCTGTTTTTGAAGGCTCATTATTGACCCGATATCTTTTTTTTAAATTGTTGTTCAAGTACAGTTTTCTGTCTTTTACTCCCATCCCAGCCCATCCCCCATGTGCTCCTCACCTCCCTCCCATTTCCACCCCCCTTAGTTTTTGTCCATATGCCCTTTATACTTGTTCCTGTAAACCCTTCCCCTTTTCCCCTGAAATTCCTTCCCCTCTCCCCTCTGGTCACTGTCAGCCTGTTCTCTATTTCAGTGTCTTTGGTTATATTTTGCTTGTTTCTTTGTTTTGTTGTTTAGGTTCCTGTTAAAGCTGAGATCATATGGTATTTGTCTTTCACTGCCTGGCTTATTTCACTTAGCATAATGCTCTCCAGTTCCACCCATGCTGTCAAAAAGGGTAGGAGCTCCTTCTTTCTTTCTGCTGTGTAGTATTCCACTGTGTAAATGTACCCTACTTTTTTGATGACCCAATATTTTTAATAGTCATAGGCATATTTAGATTGTGTGAGTTTGGACAGTTTGCATCTTTCAAGGAATTGTTTTATTTCATGGATTATCACATATATGGGTGTAGAGTTACTCATAGTGTTCCTTCATTATCCTTTTAATGTCCATGGGATACTGGTTATTTGTGTCCTCTCTTTTTCTGTATTAGTATGGCTAGAGGCTTATTTCTTTTGTTGATCTTGAAGAAACAGATTTTTTTTTAAACTTTTTTTAAAGATTTATTTATTTATTTATTTATTTATTTTTAGAGAGGGAAGAGAGCGAGAGAGAGAGAGAAACATCAATGTGCAGTTGCTGGGGGACATGGCCTGCAACCTAGGCATGTGCCCTGACTGGGAATCGAACCTGCGATGCCTGGTTCGCAGCCCGCGCTCAATCCACTGAGCTATACCAGCCAGGGCAAGAAACAGATTTTTGCTGTTAATTTTCACTTTTGACTTAGTTTTCAATTTCATTAATTTCTCTTTTATTTCTTCTGCTTACTTTGGATTTAATTTGATCTTTTTCTAGTTTACTTAGGTGGAAACCCAAATTATTGATTTCATATAAGTTTTCTTTAATGATATATACATTTAGTGGAATAAAGTTTTCTTTAAGTGCTGCCTTTTCTATATACCACAAGTCTGGGTATATTGCCTTTCTAATTTTAGTTATTAGTTCAAAATATTTGCTGTAATTTCTTCTTTTACCCATGTGTTGTTTAGAACTGTATTGTTGAATCTCTGTGTTCTTTGGGATTTTCCAGTTATTTTCTGTTTTTGATTTCCATTGTGTTCTCAGAAGAGACATTGTATGATTTATTTTAAATTGTGAATATGTGTTTTATGGTTCAGAATGTGGTCTATCTTGATGAATATTCCATGGGAGCTTGAGAAGAATGTGTATTCTGATGTTGGTGTAATAATCTATAGATGTCGATTATATCCTGTTGATTGTTGGTGTCTCTGAGTTCAACTGTGTCCTTACCGGTTTCCTGCCTATTGGATCTGTCCATTTATGATAGGTATATGTTGAAATATCCAACTATGACAGTGGATTCTTCTGTTTCTCTTTGCAGTTCTGTTTTTTTGTCAGGTAATTCGATGCTGTTATTAAGCATTGTTAGTGTTCTTGAAGAATTAACCTTTTTTTCATTATGTAATGCTCTTCATTATTGCCAATTGTCTTCACCTGGAAGTCTTCCATAAAGCTACTGCTGAAATTAATAAAGCTACTACCTTCTTTTGATTAGTGTTAGTATGGTATATTTTTCTCTAATCATTTACTTTTAATTTATATGTGTCTTTATATTTAAAGTGGATTTCTTATAGAAAACCATATAGTTGGACATTATTTCTTTCAATGAAATATGACAGTCTCTTTTTTTAGATTTTATTTATTTATTAAATATTTTATTGATTATGCTATTACATCTGTCCCATTACCCGCCTCCATCCCCCTCCACCCTGCACACCCTACCCCAACCACATTCCCCCCCTCTAGTTCATGTCCATGTGTCATAAGTTCTTTAGCTTCTACATTTCCCATACTCTTACCCTCCCCCTGTCTATTTTCTACCTACCATCTATGCTACTTATTCTCTGTACCGTTTCCCCCTCTCTCCTCCTCCCACTCCCCTGTTGATAACCCTCCATGTGATCTCCATTTCTGTGGTTCTGTTCCTGTTCTAGTTGTTTGCTTAGTTTGTTTTTGTTTTAGGTGTGGTTGTTAATAATCAAGTTTGCTGTCATTTTAGTATACATGTTTTTTATTTTCTTTTTCCTAGATGAGTCCCTTTAACATTTCATATAATAAGGGCTTGTGATGATGAACTCTTTTAACTTGACCTTATCTGAGAAGAACTTTATCTGCCCTTTCATTCTAAATGAAAGCTTTGCTGGATAGCGCAATCTGGGATGTAGGTCCTTGCCTTTCATGACTTGGAATACTTCTTTCCAGCCCCTTCTTGCCTGCAAGATCTCTGTTGAGAATCCAGCTGACAGTCTGATGGGAACTCCTTTGCAGGTTACTGTCTCCTTATCTCTTGCTGCCTCTAGGATTCTCTCCTTCATTGTAATCTTGGCTGATGTAATTATGATGTGCCTTGGTGTGTTTCTCCTTGGGTCCAACTTCTTTGGGACTCTGAGTTTCCTGGACTTCCTGGAAGTCTATTTCCTTTGCCGGATTGGGGAAGTTCTCCTTTATTATTTGTTGAAATAACTTCTCCACTTGTTGCTCTTCCTCTTCCCCTTCTGGTGCCCCTATAATTCAGATGTTGGAACATTTCAAGATGTGCTGGAGGTTCCTAAGTCTCCTCATTTTTTTGAATTCTTATTTCTTCATTCTTTTCTGTTTGGTTGGTTGTTTCTTCCTTCTGGTCCTCTCCATTGATGTGAGACCCAGCTTTCTTTCCATCACTGTTGGTTCCCTGTGTATTTTTCTTCATTTGACTTATTGTAGCCTTCATTTTTTCACCTAATTTGTGACCAAAATCAACCAGTTCTGTGAGTATCCTGATCACCAGTGTTTTGAACTGTGCATCTGATAGGTTTGCTATCTCTTGGTCACTTAAAAAGATGGGTTCTGGGGTGGGGCTTTCATTTCTTCTTCTGTTTGAGCCATCTTGGTTTTTTGTTTTTGGTCTTATCACACCTGTTATGTATGAGGGGCGGAACCTTAGGTGTTCACCAGGGCAGGGCAACTCAGTTGCTGGGTTGTGATGCTATATGTGGGGGGGAGGGGGTCCAAGAGGGAACAATGGCACTTGCTCTGCTCTCTGCCAATTTCAGTCCCTTCGGCCACTTCCCCCAAGCAAACTGGACCTTTCTGGTGCTGATTCCCTTGTGGGTGGACTTGTGCACCCGTGGGTCTTTCCAACAACTTCTCTTGTGAGGCTGGGAGTCTCTCCCTGTGTCTCAACCCCACCCCCAGGTGTTTTCAGTCAGTGCCCCAAGGCTCTATTTCCCAG